>JAPYMA010001222.1:0-116955 GCA_035041965.1 Anisakis pegreffii | reverse complement strand
TGTTTGGCCATATCATAAATAATTGTAGTTTTATTTTAGCCTCCTGTATTTTAATCTTTCGTTCTAATGGAGAGATTTTAAGCAAGCATTGGACAGCGCTGGCACGTTCATCTCACTGGCTCTAGTGAATGGCTCATTGCAAGCAAAATCAAATCTTGGAACGAAACATATCTTCTCTGCGAAATGCATTCAGCCGATTAATGATAATGTCGTGCATTTGGTTCGCTTGTTGAGAAATGACAATAACATCAATGTTAGTTTTATCGTTTCGCATTTGTTAAAGCATATGATCGCGGCTTTTGAACTATATTAGCTAATGCAAGCGCTTAGAGACAGAAAGTTCACCAATCATGAAGACAGTCTCTATTAGTTGAAAATCAATGGCATTTTCGCTTGACATTATTTGCAGCCGAGCCGAATGCGCAGTGGTTATTTGATATCTGTTCGATGTGCTAAATACAGCAAGAATACAACGAGGGATGAGGGTTATAGCATCGTAGATGTATGTGTTTACAGGTACTGGTGGATGGTCATGAAGCCATGAAATTCGAAGTGGAGAATCGTTTTGATCATCCGTTGCTGGCCGATTCATTGGTTGTTGGAAGTAGGGATGGTATTCGAGGGGGTGCCTTTGATACAGACGATTTCTTTAAAGGCACTATTCAGGATCTTAGAATTAATAATCGATCGGTTGTATTCACCACGATGCCAGATGGCGCCGATATTCAGTCATTTGGAACTCGCATTTCTCAAGAAAATATCATCGAGGTACACGAAATCCATCTGTTTATTCGGTTCGCCTAACTTCCTTTACGTGAACTCTGCTCGAATTCGCGTGTGTTTCACATGAAGTATGATCGTTTCCTTTTTGAAACTGCTTTTCCAAATGAGAATCTCGAGAACGGAGGCTCCCTCATCGGAGTATTTCTTCATTGTCAAACGCGCTCACTATCAGATCCCTACAAAACTATTGGTTGATTTTTTCATTTGCTGGACGAAATTCTCAAAATTTGTTACGAGCTATTGATATTTTCTCCTATAAATATTGATTTGCATTTTGAATAAGAATATTTTGAAGGGTACTGTAACGGATGATGTGTGTGCGGAGGAGAATCGTTGTGTGAATGGTAAATGTGTAAACACATTCAATGATTTCGAGTGTATTTGTGATTTCTCATGGATGGGAAGAACCTGTAGTGATAGGGATCACTGTGCATTGAATCCATGCCCCAGCAACGTTCAATGCACCAATTTTGCAACTGGATTCATATGTAATCATTTCTCAATATTTTCATTTCAAACATTTGCTTATGATTAGTTTCTGGAATTCTATTTTTTGATTGTGGTCATTGTTTGGTAAATTAAGCTTTCGTTTTTCAAAGCTTAATTGACCGTGAAATCGACAAGAAATTAGCACACATCCGAATCATTCTCTTGAATGCAGTATCTCGCTGTGTCTATAAGTTCGATATTCCTTGCAGGCCATTTGCCAGCAACATTTGTGAATTCGTCATCTGTTACCTATTCATTGGCCGATGCAACCGAGCGAGCATTATTGCCATCCTCTAATTTGAGTTTATCAATTCGAACTCGGTCGAAGTTCGGACAAATACTTTACTTGGAGAGTGATCCTAACTCTATCATAATATCACTGGCCGATGGCGTACCAGTTGTTGAGATGAGATTTGGAAATGATTCGCAAATGTTCAACAGTAAATCTGTGGTTAACGATGGACAGTGGCACACCATAGCTATGAGTAATCAAATGGCTTGGATTGACAATGTGCCGAAACAATATCTTAAAGCAACATCTCATTTCGAACTTCTGCTGCAAAAATCAAATGCAACGTTGGTATTAGGGAGGAAAGATCAGTACAGTGCATCATTTGACGTGAGTCTATGCATCCGCGTTCCTTTTTTTCTGTGCTTTTCACCATCCGATTGTTGATTAATTTCACCTCATTTTTTCGGAGTATCTCTTCACTCGTTAGGTCGTATATAATTCGTTTTTAACAGTTGTAGCGTTCACAAATAAGGAAAACACGAAAAAAAATTCTTAGTAGAAAAACTTCTTGATCTTAAACAAATCAATCAACTAATCATACTAGACGTATTTGATGGATTGCATTAGGAAAATATCTTATGCCAAGAAGTTGATTCCCTTACTGTATGTTTTCAGGGTTGTCTGAAAGACGTTCGGATCGGTTCATCCGCACCGTTAAGTTTTTTTGACGAAAGTAAATCTGGAGAATCGTTAAATGGTTCTCTTCATTTCGTGCTGAAGAAGCGAATTAGTGTACGCGATGAGTGCCGCTCAGAAGAGTTATGCAGTGCGTTAATAGATCCTTGTAAGAATACGGCGACCTGTGTAGACCTCTGGAATTTGCGCAGGTGCGAGTGTCCGACTGGGTTCAGTGGTGATTTGTGTGAGGTAAACTTCTGTCCCATACTTTCAATCATTTGGAGTTTATTTTTGAAGAAAGTTTTGTGATATTAATTCATCAATTGATCGGACGTATTTTCGAGTCAAGTTTCAAATTACCTTTTCAAACATATTCAGTTATGAATAATTTGAGGAGAATGTGAACGAGTGCAAATCACACAAGTGCGTGCATGGTGAATGCATCGATGGAATTGGTAAATACAGGTAACTCGCTATTATTTCAGTTTTTTTTGGAAAACTGGTAGAAGAAATCAGTGTTAATTCACCTCTCGAAATCTTTCTGTCAGTGCATCTCAAAAAATCGTTTTGTTGATTCATCGCAACAAACCAATGTTGCAGAGACCAATTAACATTAAAAACGTGTCATTTTTGAAATTGAGAAACTAGTTTTCTGAGAGTATTCAAATTACTTCAGCGGTTTTCTGAATGTATAAGCTTACTGTTGTTTGATAGAGCAGAATCTGCATTGTTGTAAATTTTGCTTCGAAATTTGCTCACTGGTTCAGCCATAAGCAGTTGCGAGTTCTTACTCCTTATCGTATGATTTAGTGAACGAGAAAAATTTTATGCGGTGAATCGTCGAGCTTGGATATGGATGAGTTTATATTTGCAGATGTTCGTGTCAGCCGGGTTATGAGGGTCGGTACTGTGACCAGAAGGTCGACTTTTGTCATCCGTCACCGTGTCTGAACGGTGGTAGTTGTATTGCGCGCAATAATTCTGCTGTATGCACTTGTGCTACTGGCTATTTTGGAGCAAGATGTCAGCAGAATGTGAGTGCTTTTTATCACTAACTTCTTTTCATGATTGTGCTGTGTTCTCGTATTTATTCATTTTTGATTCTTATCAAAATTTTCTTAAAATTTATAAAGTTGTCCATATAACAGCAATCGAATTCTTGCTCATCCTGCCGTAATGACTGTACTGAGTCCATCTTGATACAAAATTTACAGTGAGATTTTTGCAAGTCATTTAATCACACTTTAAACCATTGAAAAAATACAGTTTTCAAAATTGCTCTCCAAATTTTCGGGATATATGTCAAGTTTGTTTGAAGGTGACAGCGACATGTGAGAGCTCACCTTGTGAAAATGGATCTACCTGTGATCAGCAGAAGGCGAGTCTTTATTTTGAATGTCGTGTATCATTGCATTCAGTCAAGTTGAATTCTAAACAAGTATTTTTTGTGTGATTGATTGAAGTAAGATTAGTATGCATAATGTTTGTAATGTCAACTGATTAATATTCATAATGTCAGTATCCACTCAGTTCTCTTAATCATCATAATTATCATTGTTTACTTCACTTTTGCTTTGTAATTAATCATCATTTACGTTCATCTGAGATAGAGTACTTGATTTAAGGATTCATTTTCGTGCGATTGTGTGGATGGATTTGAAGGTGCATTGTGCGATATTCCGAACGGTAATTGCGACAGCAAGCCTTGCAGAAACGGTGGTCTATGCTCTCCAACAAATGATGGGTTCAGTTGTCTGTGCTCTTTAGGATACACGGGTAAGTAATTAATCATCTCATTATATTATTGTTCCGTGATGGGATATTGGTCGAATGTGTAGGGATATCTGAGAAGGAAATAATTTTAACGATATTTAAAGGTAAAGTGCGCATTGTTCGTTGATAATGAAGGCAAAAGATGTACATTTTCGTTGTGATGTGAAGTGATTACACGAAGAGTGGTTAACTACATGAATCAAACACCATAATAAGCCTTGCAAATCGGTTATTGCAGGGAAAACATGTGAAAGGCTAGAGAATCATTGTGAAAAATCGCCGTGTGCACATGGAGTGTGTCGAGGCGTATGGAATGGCTTTGTGTGTGATTGCGAGTCAGGATGGAGAGGAGCGTTGTGTGATCTTGACGTTGATGAGTGCGATCGCTTCGCTTGTGAAAATGGTGCAAACTGCACGAATACAGAAGGATCGTTCAGCTGTGAATGTCCCAAATATTATCTTGGTAACGATCAATTTCATTAAGTTGTTGTGCCATCTTCAGAATCATTTCGTGATGAGCCATATTCACTGGTTGGTTTTTCAGGTGATCGTTGCGAGATATTAGGTTCTTGTGTGAGTGAGCCGTGCGGCAATAGAGGAGAGTGTATCCAGCAAACGGAAACTCAACATTCGTGTTCATGTTATCGAGGTTACACCGGTGAATTCTGTGAGCAAGAGATTGATTATTGCAGTTCGAGTCCGTGTTACAATGGTGCGACGTGCGAACGCTTCATCGGAGGATTCAAATGCAACTGTATAGCTGGCTTTACAGGTTTAGAATGCTTTTGTGTTCAATGTTTGTTCTGTTCTCTGTGTGTCGTCAGTCAGAGATGTGAAACCATACGAGGCCACTGAGGAGCGAGATTTTAGATTCCTTAATTCTGCACCATGACACGGATTTTTAGTAGCAAAGGAAATCGCATATTGTAGATGAATAAGTCGTGTGTCTCCAGAACGTTCAGGAAATATCTCGCTGGTTTTCCTCCTTCTGCATGATGCACGCTTATTTTGAACTTTTTTAACTTTCATTTCAATAAGATTTTGCATGCATACGAGAAAACATTTTCAATTTGACAATGTTAGTACATGAGACTATTAGCACGATCTGACCTCAGTGCCACATATATCCTCCAAATATCCTGTATGAATCATGTTAAATTTCAAGAATGATATACCTTTCAGGTGAGACTTGCTCAGTGGATATAGATGATTGTTCGAGTGATAGTTGCTTGAATAATGGTGTTTGTACGGATCGAGTGAATGGATTTGATTGTGACTGTAATGGTACAGGATATAGAGGAGTGCAGTGTGAAGAGGATATCAATGAATGTTTGGATGATGTTTGTGTGCATGGAACTTGTGAGAATCTACCTGGAAATTACAAGTGTATTTGCCAGCAAGGTAATTCATCGTTCACTATCAGCTTCCAAAAATCAGTTTATATTTTTACCCTTTTGTTCCTTTCCAATATCACAACTGTCAAGTGACCATCTACCACAGACTCATTTGAATTTCATTCCTAAAATTGGAAATAATTGTTCGTTTGCGTTATTTGCAATCAGTTCTTCTTCTCTCCTTACAATCAGCATATTTCTCGTTTATTTCACTTCGCTAATTAGGAATAATTTCCAGCAAATAGCGTTGCATCAAACCATTCTTGAGAATTGGAGGGATTCTGTTGTAGCGGAAAGATTCATCGCGAAATCTCATCTAGTGCTTTATCTGTTGCTAGCAAGTGAGGTATTCACGACAAAATTCTTAAGGTTACATCGGTCAAAGGTGTCATGTGAGCGATCCTTGCGTACCGGATAGACTGAATCGTACAAGACATGGTTGCCTGCATGGAGAATGCGTTCGACCATCAGTTGTGAACGAGAATGGTCGCGATATAGCAAAACATGAATGTGAATGTGATCAAGGTTACATCGGTGTTGACTGTGAAAAGCTCATTCAACGACCGAGGTTGCTACTCTTTCGCATACTGCAAGCTTTCTTTGAAGCGCTTATTTGAACGAATCTTCCGGAAACATTTGTGACGCTTCTTAAATAATATACCACTAATACATTGATTCAATGAATTTTCTTGATTTAAGCAATCCTTTTCGCCACCTATTGCAATCGCTTTTGATTTCAGACAAATACCATTGAGCTATGTGGCTGGCCCTTTTGGGGTGCTCATTACTGTCTTAATACTCTTCGGTTTCGCTCTCTTCGCTATAGTCACCTTCAAATCACGACGAGCTGTTCAGGGCACTTATAGTCCATCGCATCAAGAATTTACTGGATCACGTCTTCCGGTATATTTTTTCAACCATTTCAATTTTCGATGATATATCTCAAACTTTTATATCATTTTAAAAGTGAGCCGTTGTGTTCATTTGTCAAATGCCAACATGAGAACCTTTCACATTCAGCATATTTGCTTAGGTGCTCAATTTCATCCGAAAAGCGGAAAGCTGCTAAATTTATTTCAGGTTTTAACGCAATTTCGAAATTTTTTTTATTTTAAGATGAACTCCGTACTCAAAGCACCGCCAGAGGAACGCTTGATTTAGTGATGTTCCATTTGAATTCTTCGTAATATATTTCGCCTCAGAATTACGGGTTCCTGAAGTGCCTTTTATATCGACATGCACATGTAAAATTGTTTATTTGCTTCGCATTCACTCTCACTTCTGTTCTTCTCTCGAGTAAACATATCATCATGTGTTCAATGTATCGTATTGTATAAAATATTGATTTTGAGTGTCAGAGTTCAAGCATGACGTTTAATACAATTAACATTTCTTACAAGAACGCACTGAATTTTGATCCATCATAATATTTACACTACAGTAGTCAGTTTTCCGAAGAATGAATGTGGAAAGGTGAGGTGATCAAGCCAATAGACTCAATTGAGTTGCTGTTGTTTATTTGGGTAATCGCACAACTCGTTTGTTGTCCTTCAAAAGTAAACTGCAATGCAAGAATCTATTTCAAAGTTGAGGTGAGCGACGTGTAGACGATTACAGGCAATGCGGCGACGTGTCAAGTTGACATCGTAAAACAGGAGTAATCCTCTCTCCCAGAAATCATCATAAGATTGCGCCAGTGTATGACAACAATCTCATAGTGATCATCACAAATGATAAGAATGCTACAAACTACACCACTTTTCCAAGTGATGTCATTCATCATTCCGAGTCCATCAATTCCAAATTTGCTTTTGACCGCAAACAGAATTTCTACGGTGTTGAAGTAAACGTGGTATTGGAGGCCCTGAAAGAACAAGAAATCGGGGAAGGTTACACTGAATTGATATGGGAAGTAAATACGGCATGCTCAATAAATGTACCACTTTTCCATAAACCAATCCAGGTGCCCGTTGAAAAATATGGTTCACAGTTACTTCACATGTGATGTATCACTTGCAGAAGTGATGTAGTTTGTTGCATTCTTATCATTGGTGACATAGTGCGACCGGAAGACAACATCGTCAAATAGGAAGGTTGCTTCTGCAAAAGCAAAATAGAACACAATGGAACATGAATAGAACACTGTTTGAAAAGCATTTAGGGTCTGGTTGATAACGATAATTAATATAATGAATATTCCTCAACAGATATATAAATGGATGACAGTTTGTGGCCTACGTTATTTGATGTCATTTTGTTGGTTGATGATGTGATAATCGATCAAGTCACACAGCGATATGTCAACAACCATATCAACGACTTTCTCTGATAACGGAGACATGAAGTGATAACGTCATTCTCCTCTATCATTCGTAACGAATGTTTTTATTAGTTGTCAAATTCTAGACATTCGCATAGACAAATCGAATTATTGTTGGTAAGAAAGAATTTGGTTTGAACGCAATCCTCGTTCAATCAGTACGTTGAATTTCAGTGTTATCATTTGCAGAATTTTGCGTTTTGAACCGCTGGAGATTCGAGATATACACTTGCAGCTGCATGTACGGTTGCATTCATGGTCCTGCTAAACGCATTCTGTGATGACCAATTTTGGGTATGTGACCAAAACCACAAATTTTGCTAGATCACGCCGTTTGTTATGTCAGAAGATGGTTTACTGAACGCAATGTTGATCTATACTTGATGTTCTCAGGTGAATGATGTTTTCACAACAAATGACACTATACTACCGATATTTTCGCGATGCTTTCAACATACCGTACTTATTGGTGTACCGTGCATTACTTTTTGGATCTTATTGCCAGTGTTAGCTATCCAACTGCAGTTCCTCAATAGACCATCTTTGAAATGGAATGTGTTGATGAGTATGCAAACTGTAAGTTTCGTGAATACATTTCTAGTTTTTGAATTTTTTTCGCACGACCTATGAGACCTAGATACCTATTAATCTGAGCAGCCATTGTTCACTTTGTACCGCCCTTTCGATAATCTACCGGATTGCATATTGCAAGACTTGTAGGAATTATAAATCATATAAATAATAAATTGAAACTATAAATAAATTTGCAATTTGATTAAAAATTTGCAAAATAAATTTATAAATAAATTATAAACCAAATATTTGCAAGACAAACCAATTGTAATCGCTAAACTTTGAATGAAACGTGCACGATTCTTTGTGGAGTCGTTTGTTGACTGAATTCGTCGCAATGCCTTTCAGTGTTGCACTTAGCCTCAAAGATAATTCACTACAATCATTACTGGATCACCATCGAAATCAAATTGCTAACGTTAACTAATTTCAGTTTCTGATAGCATTGCTAGTTGCTGATCAGATATTTGTACTAACAATTGGTATCAGGGAAGTGTTCCTGAAGGATAGATATGTTCCACTTGTCGATCTATTCAGCCCTTTTCTTCTGATCGTCACTTTGGTATGTTTTTTTGCAGAGCGCATCATCTAGGTGAGAAATGTAAGGGAATGGTGACTGTTATTGACGTGCCAGCGAACAGTAACCATCAGAATCAAATTTGACGGTCCACGCTTGAATTCTATCGATAATCAAGTTTTCAGTTCGGAATATGGATCGCTAACGTTAACTGTCGTTTGAATGGTTTCAACTCTTCGGGTGTTATTTTCATAACGTGGCTACTTTTTGTTATAATGGGTATACCAGAATTTTACATGTACATCAAACTCGGCACAAACCCTGTTGTATGTAAACCCATTCATTTTTCTTGAAGCTTGAATTCATTCATCGGACCGTCAAAACCAATATTTGCATTCGACTTCAGCATGTTTCATTATTCATGAGGTTAGCTTGAAAATCCACAATACGGGATTTAGTACTCGTAAATTATGATTTAGAAGCTGTAAACATTTCACCTCATTGCAGGAGTTATTGCTAACCTCACCACAATACAAGATCTCACCAAATTTTTCAAGCAAAATATTTTTCAGACTGTCATTCAACTGGATTTTTTTCGTTATTTGGCCTATCTTGTGTGGTATCCGTTGGTTTGTCTTCAGTTCATCCTATGTGCGATATCGAACGATTCCAATCCCCGGATTTCATTCAATGCGCCAGTATGTTCTTTCATAATTGAGTCGTGTAGACCGTACATTTTAATTTCCCACACCATCTGGTCGTATGTTAGAGGACGGCTCAGTTTCAGCTCCATAACCAATTGTTCTTTCCTCTACATTAGATTATTTGTGTTACTCTAATCAACAGTTTTATAAGAAATTCATTAATATAGATATTTTTGGAATTTCTTGATCTTGGTCATTATGATTCAGTAATCTTCAGTCATACGAGTTTTACTGTCAAGTATACTTTCAAAAAATATGTAAGAGATCAATTCAATTGCAGAAGAAATCACCCGAAGACGCCACCTCATTTCTGGGAAGACAGTCATTTTGGTGGTTCAGTGGAATTGTCACTTTGGGTCATAAACGATCGCTCAATACTGAAGATTTATATGATTTGAAAGATGAAATGAGTGCTGAAATTTTAGAAAATATTTGGAATGATTATTGGATACCTTCTTACAAGAGTTTGTTACTCCCAATTGTTGCTACTTTTTCAATTCTTAGCCTCAAAATTTTTAATATTCAATCCACGAAGCAAATCCGATAATATTTACTGACTGATGAGTGAAAAAATGAGAATGAGAGTCGCGGTTGTCAATTTCATTCTGTGATGAATTCTGAAATGTTAGAATACCGCCAGTATCTTCGCCGTTATGAACGAAGCCAAGCAATTGTTGAATCGGAGTCTGCAGTCAGTAGCAGGAGATCCACTCTCCAGTCAACGAAGTATGGATCATTCGACGAATTGCTTATCCAAGCATCTGCTCATGACAGCGATCTTCAAAGGAGTACTTTTCAAATTGCTCATTCATAATTTGTTTTATCAGAGTCAGTTCGACGAATTGAACCTAATGCACTGTTATCAATCAGAATCACCATTAATTTTCTAACATGAATGTTCGTTTCAATACATTTTTAATTTTTCACGTAAAGTGATTATTTTCGGTGCAAATAGCTGATTGTCTTCAGTATTTTCATCCTACTCAAACAATACGGGTCTAATAACAAGGAAACAATGGTGAATGCACTGATATTTCATAACTATTTTGCGCTTTAAGAAAGCATGTGTATTTTGATATTCTGCTTGCATCCATCAAGTTAATTTAATGTTTATTTAGAAATCCCCATTTCCTAACTGATGTTTCAGAGACTTCTGATGGGCAACTGAAGAAACCGCAACCTCCTTCTATAATTTATCGTTTATTCCTGATTTTCAAATGGGAATTCATTGGTTCAACTGTTTTGAAATTCATTTCGGATATTCTGCAATTCGCAAATCCCATTCTACTGAAGTTTGTGTTCAGTGTTTCATTTTTCTTGTCTTAAACGCCTTAACGTGGTTCACTTGCAAACTACCAGCCAGATTTGAAGTTAAATGAGCTGAAACGATTTCACACGTGTCTCTAAAGTCGTTCATCCAATCGTCTCATGAATAGTGATTTGAGTTTGTTAGCAACCGTCATGATAACACATTTTGCACACAATCAAATTTCATTACCTTAAACTCAAAGCATTTACAAAAAGTATTTTATGACAGGCAGGTATTGCATTGCCGTTTTATTGCGGGCATATGTGCTACCATCATCAGATCAAGACCACAAACTAATGTGTATTAGGTATGAAGGATGGTTCTTGAGCAAGCTTATAGCATTGAGATCTCATGGTCTGAGCAATACAGAATCTAACCTGACAGAAGTAATTTACATTTTCAAAACAAACTTATTTAATGTGCAGTTCATTTCAGTCTGCTAATCGATTTCACAGAAGATGTTTCCGCCGTTTGGTGGCATGGTATATCACTTGCGATAGCCATTTTTGTCACATCTGAGTTACGTTCCATACTCTTCAATAATTATTGTTACATCATGTTTAAAGTTGGAGCACAAATCCAGAGTCTTCTAACGTGTGCTGTTTATACAAAGGTCAATCGCATTTCACACACGCACTTAATTTCTTTTCCTTACACTGCAGTTCGTAATTGTCAAAATCTCATGATCGAACTGCGAAGGGGAGAATTATGGTCGTTTTTCCGTTCCCACTGATCTTACAGACATCATGAATGCTTTTATGTGTTTCACTGTCCACACCAGGCAGCTTTGATACCCAAGATTAGAATAGCGCTGATATATGCTCATGAATAACCAACATATAATATTCAGTCCATGAAACTATCAAACAATGCTCGACGGACAAAAACAACGGGTGAAATTGTCAATTTAATGGCTATTGACATTGAACGATTCCAGTCGATTACACCTCAAATTCAACGATTCTGGAGTGGTCCTTTTCAGGTCCTTCACCGTTCCTTTTATGACCGATTAAGAAATAATCTGAGTATTTTGCCTGCTTCTATCGTATCCTCATATCCCATCAAGATTTCCTCATGCTGATAAAGTAGCATAGACTGGTTGAAACTTCCTAGGTCATCAATGACACCGAAATACTCTCAGACATCGTTGAAATCGAACTACAACTGAAAAAATTCGAGAGAGTCACTGAGACAGTACTTCATAAAACACTTGTATTACTGATTTGCCAGGCTATCCAGTCGCAATTCTCATCACAACTTCGAGAATGCATATCACAATTTCAGATCATAGTAGCAATAATTCTTCTCTGGTATCAGCTTGGAGTATCAGTTCTAAGTGGTGTATTGGTTATGATTATTCTCCTGCCTGCAAATTCCGTTGCTTCTATATTCGTCAAAAAATGGCAGGTTCGCTTTAATTAATGTAGCTGCAGCTTTCATGTTCTGATTAAGAGAAGAATATTAAAGAAGATTTCAAATTCAACCTTTTAAAAAATGCATTTTTCTCGGTTGTCGGTTCATAATGATAATTTTGAAAGTGAAACGCAAGATTTCATATGAGAGAGTAGTCTGTGGGTACATCTCATTGAGAGAATGCACTCAATATCAGACTGTTTCGTGAATTTCAATCGTCCAAACGTATTCGGTATTTTCAATAGAAATTTGAAATGTAACATTAAATAAGTGCAATATTAACAACGTTCTTTTCGAATTGTTGAGGGGGAACAAATGAAGATGAAAGATAAACGGACAAAAATGATCAACGAGCTGTTGAACGGAATTAAAGTTGTGAAATTGTACGCTTGGGAACAGCCAATGGAGGCGGCAATAACGGAAATAAGGCGACGTGAAGTGGTGTTAATCAGAAAGGCGGCACTTACTAAATCGCTCTGCAGCATCATCAACATGTCTTCGCCTTTCCTCGTAAGTGATTGCACCTGAAGAAAGTTACCATTGGCGTTTTTTGATTCAAAAAATTCTGTTTGCAATTTTTTCTTCGGCTATGAAAACATATATACCAACTGATAATAATTTTTCCACTAATTTCCCCTCGGCATATCATCTCTACGAAATTTTCTGCTTTTAGCTGAATTCTTCTCATGAATCTTTCTGCTAACGCTAATAATATGAACTAATGAATGAATCTTGTGTTGATAGGTAGCACTGTTCTCTTTCGCAACTTTCACACTCAGCAGCCCTCAGAATGTTATCACTCCGCAGATTGCGTTCGTCTCATTGACATTATTCAATCAACTTCGAGCCCCAATGATACTGTTAACTGATTTAATCAGTCAGGCTGTTCAGGTTGTCAATTGATTACCAGACTTCTTACAATCTCAAAGTATATCATACGCTGTAAGAACTGCGATCTCTCCTCGAACAGCAAGAAAAAAACATCTATTTCTAATGAACAAAAAATATGTGACGGAACGAGTAAAGAACACTGTTTAGCGTGTTGACCTGTGAATCAATGTTAGTAGAGTGGTTAAAATAGAGCAAAATTCTCTCCAACATTCGAATATAGCACTCAACAGCATATTCTGCAGTCATCTGATTAATTTTTGCAAACTATGTGATATGAATAAAACGTTTTGAAGGTGAGTGTATCGAATCAACGACTGAAAGAATTTTTAGTCAGTGAAGAACTCGAGCCGTTCACTGTCCAAAGAGCATCGCTCACCGATTGTTAGTTTCAATTACGATTGACATTCAGTTCAAGTCCGAATTCATTTTCAACTGCACCGTTATGTGTGCTTCATAAGCAATCAGTCAGCTTCCTTCAAAAGCTTCTATAGTCTAACGGATTCCCGGAGGTGTTCCCTCTTCTCAAGCCACTATTTGTATGGATTCGTCAAGATGATGTTTACCATCAAAATGAACGTATAGTACAATAACTGTTGACGAGTCGACGTTCCAGCAGTTGAGCAAAACTCAGTGGAATGCGATGATGCAACACTTTCTTGGGAGGGTGCGGATCGACCACCAACACTGAACAATATTTCACTCGAAATCAAGAAAGGAATGCTAGCGGCAGTGATCGGTAGTGTTGGATGTGGCAAATCAAGTCTTTTGATGGCCTTACTTGGTATGTTTGGGATCATTTTATCACTCACTAGTGAAGTTTCTATTGTGTCTATTATGCTATTATCGTTATGCAAAATAATAGAAGATAGTTCTCTATTCAACACAACTTAACATCTTTCATTGAATGTTATGAGCAGGTCATACAATTGGCTGCATCCAGAATTCATATCAGATGCTAATCGATGTTTGAATGAAACTGAGAATTCAGGTGAGATGCGGAAATTGAAAGGCAAAGTAAAGGTAAACGGTGACGTAGCATATGTCCCTCAGCTGAGCTGGATCATCAACCAAACACTTCGTGAGAACGTTTTGTTTGCAAGGCAATATGAAAAAGACGACTACGACATTGTCATTGATGCATGTGCCCTCGGTCCCGATATTGACTCCTTGCAAAATGGCGATCTAACAGAAATCGGTGAAAAGGTGAATTCTATTTAACGAAACCGTCAAATGCCAAATTCATACCAGAACTCCTTTCATATGTAGCTGAAGCTAATACAACCATCGCTAAACATAAACATAGTTAGCACTATCGTTAATAAGCCCTTCAGTATTGCACAAACCTTCATTTCACTGCATCCGAATAACTCGTTCATGATTGCAAAGTTGATATTAAATTCAACTGCAAATCCAAAATTCGATTATCAGCACATGCGAATTCTTCAAATTCATGGTTTGTTGAAAAACAATAACATCATTAAGCGATCACGGAAGCGATGCTAATTCTAAGCAGCACTGTTGAATGTCAGCCAGATGATAGCTATAAAGGAATATTTTTTAGGGAATAAATCTGTCGGGTGGTCAAAAAGCGAGAGTGAGCCTTGCAAGAGCCGTGTACCAAGACTGTGATCTCTACTTACTCGATGATCCACTCTCTGCTGTTGATGCACACGTTGGAAAGAAGATTTTTGAGCATCTAATTGGTATGTGTGCCTGCCTACCCGAGATGCATTAACGAATTGAGATAGAATATGCACTTCGATCCTTTCGATCGAGCATTTATTGAACATTATTCGCGATTGTTGAATAATGAAACAGATTCAGTTGAAGAATATTAAGGTCCGCATGGACTGCTGGCAGATAAAACTCGAATTATGGTTACGCATGGTTTGCATTACTTGAAGGATGCCGATATGATAATTATTATGAAAGGTAACTACTCCGCTCTGGTCTCGAAGAAGACATCAGTAGTTTTGTAGATCAATCCTATGTGGTTTTCCAATAAATAGATCTCGTACATTCAGCTCGTGTAGTTGCCCAATGCAAAGCATGAGACATCTAAATATCTCTCATTTTCTCTTCATGCGACCACTTCCATAGTTCCATAGTTTTGATAGATGGGATATTGCGAGTGTTAAATGAGGACATGCACTGACACAATGCTTTCAGACGGATACGTGATGAATACTGGAACGTATGCGCAACTTCAGGCGAACTCTGAAACGGCAGCTTTGATCGAAGCCGAAACGAAAGGTAACATTACACGATTATTACTCACGCTCGTAAGATTCACGTTGAGACGTATTCAAAAACGTGAACACATTCATTTGAAGGAAGCAGTGCTGAATCGTCAAAATCGTCAAGCATTTGCGAAACCGTATCAACAGCTGATAATGAGGCCAATCATCCAGAGATAGAACCACAGACTCTCAGGAATCGCAAAAAATCTTCCATCAAAACAAATGTTCGCTTAAATGTTTGATTATGACTTCATCGAAAATGTTTCTTGGTTAAAGCTTTAACACATTTCTGAAAATAACATTTCAATTGAAATGAGCAAAGAGAATTATAATTTGCTTTCGTTTTACGAATAATAATTCAAATTGTTGTCAGATGTCAACAGCTGAATCATCCAGCAAAAAACTGTTGGAAAATAAAACAGCGAAAGGCAGGACGACAACCGATGAAAAAGCGGAGAGTGGAAAGGTGCTTGAAATAAGTTGTTTGCTTCTGCAAAATCGTTACTTTGTCACATTAAAAATTCTTTTTTTGAAGAATATCAGCACTACAAATGTGAGATTGAATCAAGCAAAAATAAAGGAAAGTAACTGAATTTTACGAACTCTGAATCAAAATTATCAAAATTATTAAAATCAAAATTTGCAAATTGCTGATTGTGAGATCGATCAGTAATTTGAATTATGCCTGATGAGATTGTGTGCCCTCATCTCCTTCTGAAGAGAGCAAATTGAAAAAATCGCCATTCCGTAATGTGAAGTAAATAGTATCGATGGATTCGTCAACATTATACAGTATGGGCCGTAGCTTAAAAATATGGAAAGCGAATGTTTTTGCCAGAAACACCTGGTTGATGTTTGTTAGCTGAAACATTGGTCGAGATGAATCATATTTGAGGTGAAATTCTCGGTTTATATGGACTATTTCGAAGCAATGAAGTATAAATTTCCCCTATGGTTCCTCATTTTCATGTTACTCAGTGCTGCGTTACAAATATTGAGGAACCTTTGGTTGTCCGCTTGGTTAGTGTCTCGTATATTTATGTTTGGAATGTTTGATCAATCCTAATTTAAACATGACTGCACTCGTCTAATTTTTGGACTGAACAAATAAGTGAAACTTTCTCGATGACTTCTTAAAAGAGCTTTGCATGCCACTATTACAGTTCACAATCAACTTCGTTGAATCACTGAATCAAACATTTTAAGATGTCCCGCAATATAATGAGAATCGTGAGCGATTTGCTCTCAGTATGATTGAGATTATTGTTTCATAATGAACAAACGCCTATCCTTCTTATGAAATATTCCTCTTCATCCCAGGTCAGACGACAACGCTTTAACTAGCGGCCATAAGAGTGTGACGCCGGTGCCAGAAAGACTTGCTGTTTATGCGGGCATTGGGATCAGTGAAGGTGAGAGATAGATATTTCTCCTTAAATTTTGAAGTATCATTTTGCGAAACTTTCAACCTTTCGAGGTTTCACCTATAGTTTCAGCAAAAATGAATCTCCCTTTTCCAAGAAAACATCCAATTAACTAGAATCTATGCGTATTGGGATGCTGTCACAACTTAATTTCCTCTTGCAGTAGTTGCAACGTTTATTGCTAATTGTTTACTGGCACTTGGTGCAGTTAATGCCAGTATCAATCTACACGTCCCTCTACTGCACAACTTACTCAGATCACCGTTATTATTCTTTGATGTCACACCTATTGGACGCATTCTGAATCGTTTCGGCAAAGTATGAACAACTCTTTCATCATTAATTGTCCAGTTCTGTTCACCTATATTTGTTACTAGTCCAGAAATCTTGCTTTGTTATGGTATGTGGTGCACGATAACACAGAACGCATCTTTGCAATTTGAATTCAACCAATTCGGCTTCCATTCTCAACAAGATGGATGGGGTTTACATAGAGCGAACGAGTGGATGAAATTGAATCAGCCTGAAAACTAATTATCAGAGTTGTCGGGTTAATTTTTAGACCGATAGAAGACATAATCTCCGGAAATTCATTGACTGTTCTGAATCCGAACCAATTGTTCGATACAGTTCTGTCGATACACTGCGCTCCCTCCTTACTCATAAATATTTTCACCTTCTTAGCACAGACATTTTTCTTCGAATTAAGCAAATATCAGCGAGGTTTGGAATAATTGGGCGTAGTTAATGGTTTGTCGAATACATGATAAGTGATGTTAGTTGAAAGGATGCTTGTTGATCGACGATAACATCGCTCATAGCGATGCCTTTCATGTGCAACGGATGGTTTTGTTTTGCAGGATATTGAACTTGTGGATCTGCGACTTTCCGGCAACTTTTACTTCTTCATGATTTGCGCTCTGAATGTGGTACAGACCATCGTCATCATAATGCTGTCAACACCGCTGTTCGGTGTTGTTGTAGTTCCAATCGCTCTCGTTTATATTTTCATTCTGGTTCGTATCTTCAACAGCATCACTTTGCACTAAACTCACAAGCAAGCAAACCGATTAAACATCACGTGAATATGTTCTCAAGCTATATTTGATTGTCATCTTTCATTCCAAATAAATTGCCTTTTTGTGAATTCTGAACGAGATCTTTCTCATGTTAGGCTCCTGCGCTCTCAATTTTCCACTGTATTTTATCATCAACCTGTAGATTTAATCAGCTTTCGGATCTAATTACTTGCTATATTTTTAAAGAAAAGTGGAAACTAAGCTAACGAGTAGTTCTTTTTTGCTACAGGGACTGTAAGTACTGACAGGTTGCAACTTGACGGGTAAGTCTGAAGGTATTTTCATGCAAAAGCTCTCAGCTCTAGACTGCTGACGAAAATCAGTGTATGCGATGAAATGGTATTTGTAAACTGATAACTTACAGCGTTACTTTATCGACACATCAAGACAGCTACAAAGACTTTCCTCTGTGACTCGTTCACCGATATATTCGCACTTTAGTGAATCACTTCAAGGAGTTTCTTCGATAAGAAGTTATAACGCTGTTCAGCGTTTTTGCGACCTTAACGTCGACAAGGTTTGCTCGCTTAAATTATTCCTTACAATACTTTATTCTATTCTATTCGATGTTTCAACCAAATCATAGAACGTAATTGTACAATAAATGGTTTTCAGGTTGACACACACATCAAATGTAAGTATTCCTCGTTGATGGCGAATCGTTGGCTGTCTGTTCGACTGGAAATAATAGGCAATTTTGTGGTTTTATTTGCTGCACTCTTCGCGGTGCTTGCGAAAATCGAGGGGACAGCAACGGCTGGTACGATTGGTCTTAGCGTATCGTACAGCTTGAATGTGAGTTCGATGACTGTTAAGAAGTGAACAACCAAAAGACTGGAAAGCTCTCAAGCTTATTCATCCAGCGGTAATTCAAACTTACCCGAACAGCTTGAGGATCCTAAAATAAAGAGAATAATTATTCAAGGAGATACGTTCTCCATGCATTAGATGGATCTTTGTGACTCAAAACATAAATGATTGAGGTTGAAATAAATATTCGAAGAGAATTCTCCAGATTTTCGAGCAATCCTATCATAGGTATTATATTCGAAAACAATCATTGACGAAGGACTATGAAACTGTAACGTTTTGACTCTAGAGGTTAGTTTCATGTGTCCAATAACATCCCCACTTTCGGCCAGTCTGCTTACAGATAACAGTGATGCTCAACTTTTTGGTGCTTCAAATCAGTGAAGTGGAAACGAATATTGTAGCTGTGGAACGAATCAATGAGTATTGCCAGCTACCAAATGAGGTTTGATGCTTTGACACGAACGATACTCAAGAAAATTATACAAAAAAGTTGATGTTGCCTTTGCATTTCCAGAACAATGCGAATTGACAATACCATATCGCATTATTTGTTTGCAAATAATAAAAACTAAAAAGTTTATATTACTTGGCTCATTTGCTTCGCTCTTCCTTTCTTTCGAAAAAAGTCAAATATTTTAGCTATTCATTTATACTTACAATTTTCGAATTGTTTCTCCGAATTTCTTGTGCTATTTTCATCGTGCTTCCTTATTGATCACGTAAACATTTCATTTATAACTTCTTTAATCTCAACTACCTCAATAATTCATTCACAACAAAATAAAACACTTCATTATCATCATTTCATTTGGGATCTCTTCAAGGCACCTTGGTATTTGGAATCCTCGAATCAACTTCATCCCAAATGTTGGCCATTCGCTGGTGAAATTGAATTCCAAAACTACTCTGCAAGGTACCGACCAGGGTTGGATTTGGCCCTGAGGAACATCAATGTCACGATAAACGCACGTGAAAAAGTCGGAATTGTTGGTAGAACTGGTGCAGGTACGCTGATTCTTTGCCACTCTCATTTCCATTTTTCACTGATGATAAAAGCGAACACATCGCCTACCTTATCAAATATTCGCAAATTTTTTTGAGTGTTGTAAACGAATTCATTTTCTACACGCCTTATGTGTTGCGCATTCGAATGCTGACTCGTAAGCGTACTTTTGTTTGGTTTTCTGTAGTAAATTATTTTAATTCTTAAGAAGATTTAAAAGGATGTAAGAAAACGAGAAACATAAAGATTATCATTAATTGATAAGTTCGTTAACTTCGTCCATTGTAAAGAGTTTTGACGTGTACTGACTGAGAAGTCGTTGCAACAGTAGGTGATAGCTCTTTACATTGTGGAGAGCATTAGCATGTACTGTGTTCGAAGTACATTAGCAACAGAGCACGTTGTCGAAGCTATAACCAGCAATTAGTAATTTGGTAGTAACTATCAAGACTCGAAATGAGATTAATTTCATGCATAACTGAGGCCTGATCTCTCAAGTCGTCTGCTGTCCAATCAGCCGCAGATCAAACTAAGTTTCTGTCAGTTCTCATCCTTTTCTGAGCAGCAGCATTTACTTATCACTCACCGCATCATAAGGTTTCGCTCAGCTTGAGTAATCGAATTTTGCAACGATAAATTCGGTGATTGTTTACAGGTAAAAGCTCAATGACACTAGCCCTTTTCCGTATCATCGAAGCAGACAAGGGATCGATAAGAATTGACGGTTTGGATATCGCATCAGTTGGTCTGCATCAATTGCGATCCAACATTACAATAATACCTCAAGTTCGTTACACTCTTCACCTTGCCCACAATTACGTGCATTCACTCGTCAATTCTGCGTATTACTTTGTTGCATGGATGGGGGAAATTTCGAGGATCCCGTCCATTTCCCCGGCTTTTTTCGAGCTGGCTGCATTTTCGGGGTCCCCATCTTTTTTTCTTCGTCCAACACACCAGTGCAGATAAGTGTATGCTAACGTGTTGTAGAGATCGGATAATTTCGTGGACCCCGCTCCCGATTTTCCATCCCCCACTTTTTCGAGTCGATTGCATTTTCGAGTTCCCCGACTGCAAAATTTCGTTCCCGACCCTCCTCGTTCCTGACTTTTTTCTGTCCCCTTGCAACTAGCTGAAAATGTGTTTACCACAAATTCTTTTTGAAAATGATTTCTTTTTCTTGCTTTCCAAATATTGTGCGATTCATGGGAGGTGGAGTTTGCGCATCTTCTTCCATGTTCAATGGTTTTGTATACTTGTTCATCTTTGCTTATAATTCATCTATTGATGTGATGTGAACATGAAGTGCATTAGATTAGAAGCAAGCGAAAAACTTTTAAGGATCCTGTATTATTTTCTGGTACACTGCGTTTCAATTTGGATCCGTTCAATATACACTCAGACAGAGAATTGTGGACAGCCCTCGAGAACGCGAAACTCAAGAACTTTGTTGAGCAACAACCGTTCAAACTGAATTTCATTGTCGACGAGGGGGGACAGAATATCAGGTTGATTGTAATTGTTATTTCTGTGTCAATGTCATCCTCATATCATTCCAAAGATTGTTTTTGCTTTAATGTAGCATTCTTCATAACAGGAACTCCGTCTCAAGAGGAAAAATGAAGAAGGCATAAAGGGATTAGAAAGATTCACAAATTACTGCTGGTTGATTCTATCGCAAGTCTTCCATAACTATTCAATAATATCCCCAAAATGCTTGTTTAGTGACAAGGAAATGATTCTTTAAATACCATCAGCAAATTCTTAACAGTGAATCTTTTGATCGTCGAATCATTTCTTGATTTCCCTCCGATATGTGGTTCACAAGTAAGGGATTATGGGGGGAATGACGGTCACATAAAGTGTTGGAGGCAGCAATGACGGTTTGCGATGGTGCATGAACTGCTCTAATGCGTATGGAGTCACATGCATAATAAAGGTGCGAAATGAGACGAGCAAATTGCAGTGTTGGTCAACGACAGCTACTGTGCTTGACTCGTGCAATACTTCGTCACAGCTGTATTCTAGTGCTGGATGAAGCAACAGCTGCTATTGATAATGAAACAGATTCATTAATTCAATCGACTATTCGTCAGAAGTTTATTCACTCCACCGTTATCACGATTGCTCATCGCATCAATACAATCATTGATTACGATAAGTTGGTTTTTATTTAACATTTGCTATAACGAAGGATATGTTAGAGCGGAACAAAATACATAGTAAAAGAAAGCAAAAAAAATGGCCTCTAATAATGATCATAAAAAATTTCGTCGATCGTAATAAATGGTCGTTGATCCGAAGATCTGAATAAGAATTATGTACCTAATATGACCATTATTATCATAACCAAATGTTATTCGACAACAGTTTATCAACTAAAGAAGGTTGTATATAACAAACTCGTTCGTTCAGGATAATAGTAATGGATAACGGTCAAATAAAAGAATTTGATACTCCGCAGTCATTACTTCAAAATCGATCTTCGTTATTCTACGCGATGGCTCATCACGCGCATCTTGTGTGAAATGTTTCAGCAGATGAACTGTCACATAAAACGTGATCAGCGAACCTTACAGCTCGAAAATTCGACCGTCGATCGAAGATTCGACCACTCTTCTGAGTTGACATAATATTTTTCTCGTATCCAGCTACTTTCTTGTATCCAGCTACTTGATGTAACATAAATAATATCCACAACAGCCACTTTCTAAATGATTTGGGCAAAAACAAGGTACGCGTACGAGGACATTTGTAGGATTGCATAGTGACTTCTATATCCTCATCAATATTTTTATCGTTCTTCTTGTCTTCGTTAATGTTTTCAATAAGTTGAATGTGCGTCTATATCACATATATGTATATATCATACGTCTTCATATCGAATATATCATAAATCTACGTCCTCATACAGATGAATGACGAGAGAAATCGAAATTTCGATCTACTACGAATACGGTAATGATAGATGAAGTTAGCATCTGTCACCAAAATCTCGATCTCTGATTGCTTATAAGATTCTTGAGTGAAGTATCAATAAGGTATCAAAGTGAATAGCCGCTTAGGAGGAAGTTTTCGTTGAAAGAAAGGAATCAATTTTCGAATTTGAACGACTCATTCATTCGAATCCTCGTCGAAAATTCCATGATTCATTTTGATAATTCATTTTCCATACGAAACTCTTCTTCCATTTGAAGAAGAATCGTCAGGTGATGCTTCAATGAAAGATTTATTAAAATATCATGAGTGTTCAATTGCATCACATATTTTCACCAGCTGAATAAAACTCGCATCGATTTTTTCGTGTTTATGTGTTTTCAAGTGAGTGATCGAATTTGTTCCATTTCATTTTGATTTCATAATAGAATGAAGCGATCTTATTGAATGTCAAGCCTTTGATATGAGTTTTATATTGATTACATGTATGCCGACTACTCTTTTTTAAGAAACTATTGGAACAATTTCGTGTTGTTTATTTCAAGAGCAGGCTGTGTCAGACTTTTTTCCAATATTCACGATCAGAATATCAATCCATGAAACCTAAAATCGCCGTTTGTTGTCAAAATTCGCTCAGCTATCGATTTTTCGCCTATCCTATCATTTATGCATTGTTCAACGAGCGATTTCGGGTAGGCTAGGGAACTAGTTGAAGTACGTCATAAACACTTAATTTTCACATGCCAACGATGGTAAAGAATATATCACCTTGAGCGCTTTATTGGCTTCTTTAAGACGTCCGTTTTCGTCAGTCATTCTTTCCTCCATCAATTGAAGCTCAGCTTCGTGCAGTCGACGTTCATTTTGAATGTCGGCTTCCAGTTCAGTGATCTTACGTCAAATAATCAATTGCAATTATTATTTCTCGTTGAAGTCATTATTTCAAAAGTTACCTACCCGCAGAAGTTCATCTCTTAAAATATATGCTCTGAGAATGGTACAGGCATTTTGATTCCGATCCGATGATTTCAATTACTTTTACAGTAATTGGTTGAATAAAAGAGAATTAACCTTCTCTAAAAGTTGTTTATTTTTTTCACGTAATTGATCTCGTTCAAGCACCGCAGTCTTTTGCTGTGTTTCATTTTCAATTGCCTTTCGAATGCCGTATGCAATGGCGCTTTGCAGAACGTGTTCGTACGAGAACAATGTCAAGCGCAATTCATCTCGTATTCTTAATAACATCAAGCCTCTTTCGGCACAGTTAACGGTCACTTGTCTTATCAGTTCATCTGTAACGCTCAATCATTCAAACATTCACCTCGTTAATTGAATATCGATATTTTGATATCATGACTTCATCACGATCCTTGCTATTGTGGTCATGTCACAACTAATTCGCCATCAACTCACGAAGTTCCGAAAAAATACCTTGCACAATACCTCGCCATCAACTATTTGTGCCTTTGCCTTGCACAAATCACTAATAATTTTCCTAACATTGCATATCTGTTTGGTCAGTTATTGAGAAGAATTCACAAACCAAACAGTTGGTCATAAACATCTCTTCGAATAGGACAAATCCCAAATGGTTTTGCTTTTCGACTAAGTAGTTCTGCTTCGAAGCGTTCTTGTATTTCCAGCAAATCATGTCTTGTCACTGGTACTGTCGAAGTACGTTCACGCCAAATTTTACCCTCTGATTTGTACACCCTTAAATAGCAGTGCCTAACTAGTATAATCTTTAATATCGATTGATATATCGTTTCATATATCTTTGATATATCGATTCGTTTGAAACATGAACAATTCGTTTAATTTCATAGTCTGAGATTTATTTAGATTCAATCTTTTGATGATCTTTTAAAGTTTTTAATTCGTTTCCGAAGTGCGTAATTTGTGAAAAGAAAATAATTGCCTCTGAATGGCAAAATCAATCGAAGAAATGTGTCACTGTCAGTAATAATTATGTACCTTGGCGGAAGTATACAATCGAGTATTCTCTGAAGTTGTTTTTCGGGATCAATTGGTGAAGATGTATTATCACTGGCAATGGTTTCGATGTCGATCTGCTCGTTAGTCTCATCATCTCCAGCGACTTCTTCGCGTTGTGACCTTTTCAGCATCTCCTCGTACAGATCCTCTTCTTCCATGTGTTTGTTCATTTTGGTGAACTGAAGTCGTCATTAATAATATCATAGATGCGATAAATTCCATAATAATATTAGTATAGGATTCAGAAGCGCAGTGAAAATGGTGCAAAAATTTGTACTGGCATATTGCAAGTTTTGTTTGAGACAGATTAATTTTATCACACGTATTTGTTGATCAAGGTGGACGTTACTGAAGTGATGTATAAATACTTTAAGATCGTGCTTTAAGCATTTCACGCTACGCAAACAAGTCAATCTATTAAATCCAACTGAAACTGAGAGAGATACACTTGAGAAATTCCTATCATTTACGAATAGAATAAACTGGATAATTTTTTGCTGGTAAAACAGGAAAACACCCAAATGCCGTCAGTAATTGTCAGTAGCGCTCTTGTAGTAGAACGAACTCATCCATCCAGAGTAGATCGACGTCGATTCTCTGTTATAGACGTCTTCAAGTATCGATTAGATTGTAAGGCATTAAAAATTTCACGCACCATTTCATGGAAAACCGCCATGAATTTAATGCCTCGCCAACCAAACGAAGATTTCATTAATCGCTTATAAGATTGTTGCCGTTTATTTGCTTATATTTCATCGCTTTACATTTTATATCAATCGAGTTTTTCGCATTTAGAACAGGCTTAGCGAATCAACTAAGTTGTTCTGCTCGTAAATGTTGTTCTTTTCATTCATTATTGCACAAGTGTGCTAAACACCACCCTGAAAAGTGTGATAATTGCACTCTAATAGAATGTACTCGGTACGACATTTATTTCCCCTCTACAATACTGTATGGACCTAAATTCTTTTGTCGACAACACTCGATTAAAACAATAAATGCAATTGCTTGGTATTTTTGTTTGACTACATGCAGAAGATGACAGCAAAACAACAGTAGAAACGAAATTTTATTGTTAAATAAATACTGCGAAGCGCATTTTCAGTGAATTAAATTATTGAGACATGAAACAGTTGAAATTAGACTGCAAACATGAACGAAAGAAATTAGTTGATCAACTTTTTGACGGCTAATAATATGCATCAGAGCAGTTTATAAAGACAGACAACATTTATTGGTAACGAAGGGAAGTCGTTGCCGTAACAAGCAGAACGAAGATGTCATTAAATAATACTTCATTCCGTTATGAACAATCTTGTTTACTTCACAGCCAATGTAGTGTTCCCTGATCTTTTGGGACATTGGCACTCCTTAAAAGACATGAACCTTGATACTCAAGGAACTTTCATTTTCCAGGAACGTGAGAAATTTTCCAAGAACCTGTCTCTTGAAATATTCCAGGAACCGAGCAATTCCCAATTAGAAGTCGTTTTTAGCTTGAAGTTTCGTAATCAAAGGTGAGAACTAGAATGAGTGATTCTTCACAGAACTGATGAACTGTACCAGGATTAACGATAAAATGATCATCGACAAGCACGATCAGATTTCAGGAAAAACGAGACACAGAAATAAAATAACAAGAAAATGCTGGAAAATAAAATAATAATTAAAGAACGATGGAATTAACTGCAATTCCACAGAAATCTCTGCCGCCAACCAAATTTAGAGAAACGTATTCTGAACCTTTGCAGAGCTAGACCATAGTTCAATCCATATTCACATCAACGACACAACATCAACAATCATTCGAAATCGAGCTGCTTATTATTCAAAGAAATATTTACTAATAAGTCTAGGTTGAAAGTTAGGATTCCCTTCGAAATTTTCCCCACGAAATAAAAAATAGTCCGTCGAGGATTTCGAGCACAAGTTCACGATTTTGCCATCTGTTCAGCTTTGTTCAGTAAAAATGCTCAGGAACACATATAATTAACTCGATAATCTATTCATGGCGAATGCAGTATTCACATTGATGCAAACATAATGAGTTGGTCAAGGAGTTTGTCAACTTTCTGGGTGAATGAGTCTTCCATATCTCTTACGGCATCAGCCAAAGCCGCACGCAATCGAACTTCCAGACCTGGATCCTTCTGGATTAGGGTTTTAACCACGAATCCGAAAGTCTCACAATCTGCTTTAAGGGCCTAAAATTGACTTAATTCGATCCCTTCATCATAGATATCATTTGAGGAGCGATTTTGCCTTGCAGTGGCCTACCGAGCAAAATTCTACACATGAACTCACAGCCCTGAAGGACAGAATTCTACACCACTTAAACCGATCCTGGCATGCTGCAGTTCTAAAAATTTGGCTGCTTGTGCTCCCTTATTTAGCTGATTGCTTTGCACACATCAAGGTTCATGCATTGATGCATCTCAAGATCAGCACAGTTCAAAGACCATGTTTCGCTACGAACATAACTGAAGAAGCCAATTTGCAAATTAACAGGAAAACAACCTATGACATGCTTTCGACCTATAACCTATAACAACCTATAACCTATAACACAACCTATAACCTATAACACAAAACAACCTATAACCTATAACACGCTTTCGAGATTTTTTTTCTACAAAATCGTGATTCCGAAAATGAATGGAACATAAAGCCATTCGAGAAAATCCAGTTCACTTACCGCATCAAATTGCTTCTTCTTAGAAACAAATTTACTCAACATTTCGGGTGGTAAGCTAGCCATTTTGCGATCGCGCTCTGTTTCGGCATTCATCTGGCGTGTGAATGTGCTCAAACGAAGACCTTAAATCAGTAATTTTAATTTTAGTTGCTATAAGGACAGAATTTTTCGGACTGAAAACTGGGACTTCTTCACAATTGAAACCATTTTAAAAACCATGTTTAAAAAAACGATATCAATAACAAACCGATGATTACTGACGTTCGGCTGAACTAAATTGCCCAAGTCAAAAACGTTGATTAATAACAAAATAATTGTACCGTAATCACTGATCAGCATTAAAACATAAAAATCTGACGTTGGAAAAACGAACCGGATGATGATTGCACCGGATCATCTGTATCGTCCAAAATGGAAAGCGCTGATACTTTGGCAGTCGTCTGTTGTTGTCCGCGAAGCGACTGGATCGTATTTGATTGCTGCGTACCTTTAAGGTCGTCATTAAGAGAAGAACTGTTAACTTGAGTGGATTGTTGCTGTGGTGCTGATGAGCGTTTAACACCACCACCAAGAAGTGAATCAATATCGGTGTTGGCCAACGAGCCCGACGAAACCGATCCAACTTTTGGTGCTTCGGCATTTTTGCCTCAAATAGTAATATTCTTAGAGTATACAGTCAATAAGTTACGGATGCGCAATGACATTAAACTCAATCTCTTAACCGCGATTCTTATCACAAAAACAGTTCCATTCTACCTCCGGTTGAGGTGTATGAGCAAATTTCACAATTCAAATCAAACACTAGAATCTCCTACCTGAAAACAAAAAACTCGATGATTATAGTAACTCCACCTAATACAGTGAACAAATAACGAACCGACTGTATCTTTGTTTATCTTCTTCACCATTCCCAATGTATTCACTACCAGTGATTCTGATGGCTTTGACGTGCGCGGTGGTGCCGGTGGCGGACTGATCAGCTACAAAAGGAGATAACTAATAGATGAATTCGTATGGAATACGAATTTCACACACGAGCTTCGTCTGATATCAAGATGATTTATTCACTGATACAACAAATTCATGCATTCGCGTAGAACTTATCTGAATGTAAATCAAACTCGAGCGAAATGTTCAATAACAAAAAAGTGCGAATTCTAAGGCGCGCAACGCTTCCAACAACACTTATGCTGCCAGTCTCACGGATATAATGTTGAAATATCAGCTGGATACCTACCATATCGTCATATTCGTCCTTGACAGAAGCATTTCCAACTGGTCTTGCAGATGCATTCGTTGGATTCGGTTTCTTCGTATTCAGTTGTGGCTGAGAATCTCGAACAACATGTTTGGGAATATCCTCCTGCAGTTGCCGTCATTATTCTTCGATTATATTAAACTCTTGAACAACCATGAAAGTATCATAAATTATTTTGAAATACGCATGACTGATTACCGCGTAATACTTTCCCATCTATTCATTTTCAGTTGGAATCTCCATTCCCCCATTTTTAGATAAATTCTTCATCGTAAAAGATCTCCATCCTTGAAGTGGAAAAATAAAGATATTTGTCAAGAAAATTTGATCATTTGTTACCGAGGATATGAGTGAATACGTGCAACAAATCTTTAAAACTCATTGGTTAACTTAAGTCGAGAAACTGAAAAGAGTAGAGAGCACCTAATTAATGCTTCCCTCGATAACAATAAAAAATGAAACACCTACATTACTTTCGAGACCAAATTTGAGAGTGGTATTCTGAAGAAGAGATGAATCTGATCGCGATTGATTTTGCACTGGTGATTTTTCTTCCCATTTTCCTGTTTCTGTTTTCTCAACTGTTTTCTGAATGGCTGAAATTCATGAAAAAACGATATCAAAACATTCAAGACTCAAATAAATAATCTGATTTTCAATAAATCGATCAGAAACAACGGAATGAAGTACATTGTTTGCAATATGATGAGAAACGATTAAAAAAACAAGCAGACCTTCTCCGTTCTCCTCTCTTAACGCTTTTTCGCGTTTCTTCAAAATCTTCTTTCTGAGTTCACCTTCACTCAACTCACCACTCGAACGTCCACCATACGATCCACCTTCAGTTGCACTTGATGAAGAAGGTGAACGACGTTTGCGTTTCTTCTTATCTTTCTTCGACTTACGTGATTTTCGTTCCACAACAGGTGATGCAGACCGGCTCTGAAAAACACAAGCGTAGAAACCGAACGGTCAGTGAGATAACCCAACGATAAAAATAATTTTACATTCACGTCAAATCTACACACATACATGTAATCATCGTTTGATAATCGCCAAGTTTGCTTTCGAAGGTAATCCAACGATGTATTTATCAGAGGAGCACAATCGATGAAACGTTCAAGAAGAACGATCAATTGTTGCACGATACTAGGGAAAAACAAAGAAAATGACTGGCAATGTACATGATTAGATTGCTGTGACGAATGATCGTTAGAATGCGTTCGCTTTGTGGCTGCTGAAGTAGGTGGTGGAGGAGAAGGGGGCAATGGAGGTGTGCTACCTTTCTCGATTATCTAGACAGTTTAACAAAATTAAGAGGAGTTAAACTGGAAGTTAATCGAATTCAACTTTCCCATGACAAGAAAGCAACCCACATTCTAATACTCACAATTAATTAAGGTCAACTGAATTAGTACCCGGACATTTTGCCTATTAGGCAAAATATGCATTAAAAAACAGTGCGTTAGGCAATGTGTCTAAAGCAAAACATTTAGGCAAATTGTTCAGTTACGAACTGAATTTGTGTCATTTTCATTAGATCAGTTTGAAGTTTGAATCTATCTGTTGTCTCGCGACTAACGTTCTTCACAATTATTATATTACTTTTGCAATCCTTCGCAATTTGTGCTAAACGATTTTCGTAAAACGTTCAGCACTGAAAACTTATAAACGTGTTCGAACCTAATGAAGTAAAAGAAACTGAGAATAAATGGAAATACAACAAAATAAGTGGATAAAAGTATAATACGAAATAAAAGTACTTAATCAATGGAACTATTATTGAACTATTTCAAATTATCAGTGACAAAACAACAAAACACTCAAAATAGAAGCGGTCCAAAAAAACCTCAACAATTCTCTTGGTGGGTGGCGATGCGTTGAGAGGTGATGATGATCGTTGACGTAGCGATTGAGACGGAGGTGTGGCAGACGGTGAACGAGAATGCGAGTGTGCATTTCGAGAGTCGCGTGAATCAACACTGCCTCGACGACTGTCAAAACTGCGCGAACGTTCGTGTGAAGAACGATCCGCAGACGGTGATACTGTTCGAGATGATCTGAACGCATCTCTAGATTATGCTACTGAAATAGTCGCCAAAATGACATTAAAATTACTCACTGAAACAGTAAATGTGATTCAGTGAATGCCTATCATTGACTTTTATCAAATCATACCTACTGATGAGCAAATATATTGATAAAGATAAGATGTGATTAAGAATGAGAAAGGTATTTCGATGGTATACGTTTCAGACCGACTACGTGACCGCCTTGAATCAGATCGCCGATCACCCGAAATGGTACGCATTCTCTTGGAGCCTCGATCGTATTCGTCATCTCTGAAAATGGATAAATAGTAAATAACATAAGTTATAGACAACAACAAGTAAAATTAATAAAACAATAATACATAAATGAACTTATTTGACCGGTTGATCAACAAACCATTCATGACCATTATAATATTAGGAACATATGAATCAATGACATAATGCTCCATGATTTATGAAGCATTACCGTATCACGACCCTTACCTTTCGGTGTAAAACAAAATACATATTCGTTGAGTCATCCACAACCATTTAACTTGATAGAAAACACAAAAATTTGATGGCTATAAAGTGAAGAGTGGAATTCCCTCTGAATGTGAGGATATTTCATATCTCGCAGATGAATAACTAAAGTGGAACTGCATCGTTGAAGAAATCAAAAAATTTCGATCATTTCCAAAAATGATATTCCCGGCGTTGTTAATACCAATATATGTATTAAACACACGAATGATTAAATTGATATCGAACCAATAGAAAAATTAGCCAAAAATTTTTGTTTCCAAGTGAAATGCTGAAATATTTGAATTACAAATAACTGGTCTTTCAATGCTCGATAAACGTTTCTGAGGGCATCATGTACTGAACATGAACTAGATATATAAACACTTAACGCTATACACCAGACACTGAGCAGAAGAGAAAGGTTCGAACTGCGTTAAATCAAATATTTTTTGTTGCAGCCCACAAATAAAGAACACGACTGCTAAGGTCAATACCTGTAATCATTACGTGATGAGCGATCATAACTATTCCTTATATAGTGACCTCGACGTATAAACCCACCACGACCGCGTGGAGCACTCACCGGACGTGTCACTGCACCTAAACGCGAACAGATGATATATGAAGAAACGTCAGAAGACTCGACATGAGTTTGTGTAATGACATTATTCTACATTATTCCATTACGATAATGAAATGAGCAACTTCCCAAATAGCAGCATTTCAACAATTCACAAACGCTTATTGAATAAAGAACCTCCTTGACTTTGTTGATATGACATATAACGACGAATATCTCTGAACCAACTCAGATCGACTGGATATCCTAATACCTCGCCATCCTTATATCTAAAATTTATGTTCATTCGATCATTTCAAACAACACTGAGATGTATAAATAAAATTTCAGCCACATTGACCAACCACCTATTTAATCTAAAACCGAAAGGCCTTCACGAAAATTTCAATAAGAACTTTCAAAACCAAAACGAATGCAGGAAAAACGAGATAGGTAGAGGGGATTCAGTACAGAATATAGATGCGGTACAAACTTGTGCAAGCATTCTTTGGCAGCATCACGCGTTTCAAATCGAACGGCGACGAAAAGTTTGAGTTGGTCTGGAGAAGTCTTGACAAAGTCGAACGAACATGGCCCAACATGATCTTCGAAAAACTCTCTGCAACATTGAAATCCAATGGATCACTTCATAAGATCCTTAGCAAAACCATAATGAATAATAAAATGAGAAATGCAACGCAATAGCATAAACTATCATTCACGAAATGACAGCCTTTACCGTGTGATATAACTGAGATCGCGAAAACGATAATAAACTTAACCGTGATTGAAGACAAACAAGATTGCAGAATAGCCAAAAGTGAATGCATCGTATTATTCTAACTGATGCATCTCATTTATGACAGCATTTAAATATCAGATACACTCATTCATTGCAAACAAATAGCCATTGTCATTGAACATTAGAGCATCGACAAAATGACCGCTATCATTGACAAGAAGTGCATTTGTCTCATGTAACTGCTGTACATGACCAGAAGTCAATAACTATGAGCATGTGTACTCAGTGTCCTTTTTCAAAATATTCATCCATACTTATTAACCATTAATCATATTCTTTAGTTTACAATTATACATTAACAATTTTGTAAATGACCTGTAAACAAACATAACTATTCGATGATTACATAAATTATTTCACTTAAACACATCGATCAACTAATATTCGGATCTGATGGCAAAGATAAGAGGAATAACACCGGTAAATGTGTGGACAGAAGAAATGACCTGTCCACATTTGGGTGCTGAAAATACTGAAAACTAAACCGCAGTATCAAAGGCGCATCGAAACAACAAAAAAACTGACTGAAACGATCATTCTCGCGACATTATCAGTGATAATAATATTAGATTAAACGATTTGAAACAAAACTTATACATGCGTTTGAAAATAAGTAAGAAGGATTTTATTTAAACGGAATAAAACCTACTTGACTTCATCGGTCTTTATATGACCTGGTAAACCACGAACAAACAGTGTATGTTTACTTTCGGGTACTTCCTCTTGATCAATACGCTCATAACGAGTGGTGCGGTGATAAGTCGGATAAACGTTCATTTCGTTATCTGCAAATATTAGTGGCTGTAGATTTGGTTCAGTCTTTGAATTAGTTCGCGTGTTGATAGCAGAAATAGAGCTTCAAGCCTAAGCGTAAAGAAAAGATGAGTTCGGCACCGGAATAAGCCTGCCTGAGTGTAAATCTGTAGTGAACTTTATTCCCAAAGGGATACTGGGTCCATGATAAATCTAAATCTGAACTGGCAGGGAACCTCATCGCTTTGCTTTCATAAATGTTAACTTTGATAAATGCGTCCACTAGAAGATTATAGAAACGGCATTACCACGACGTTTATTGCAAGTCTTCACTTCACTCCTTCTTCAATAATCGATTCCAACAAACGATTTTCCAAAAAGCACAGCAAGATATAACGACAGTTAATATCCGGATATATTCAAACCTAAATTCAATTATACTGATCAATACATGCACGTTGATGAATTATACGAACACAATCGTAACGAAGTAATTATCACACAGAAACCGCTTTTCTACACACATCTAACTGACCATAGCAACAGTAGAGTAGAAAGGGTGACCGACGACAAATCCGTCCGCGACTAATCTAAACGGGACGGTGACACCTCGCCAATTACAAACGGAGTGACAGTTCGCCAAGTGGCGGAAGTGGGATTTTCATTTGATATATGTTCAGAAATGTGAATTTCTTACCTATTCAACGGAAACAAATCCGGGCGAATCATATATCATTTTGTAACGCACATCCAAGAGAACAAAACATAACTGATATACTTGCCAGTGATCGACAAATGCTCGAAGTTTCCGATTTCGCGTTAAGGGCAAAAATGCAACAGATACTTTCAATTGTTACCCACCCGACAGGAAAAATTTTAAATCATGATATATACCGTGTTGTAGCCGAGATTGAGTACAACAGAAACCTATTTTGGATTTTGCCGCTAATTGCTAAGTTAAGAGAGTTATGACGCTCGGCGTGAGCAATGGTGATGTTCACTAGTGCTTTCACTGACTATAAATCGACTGATATTCTTCATTTATAATAACAATGCACATTTTTAAGAAGTAATAAAAAAAATCGAATTCACAGTGAAATTCACAATGTTAAAATAAAAAAATCGCATGGTATGATAAAACAGTGGAATGCAAATATTTGATACTGAAATATATGAGCTGCCCGGATCTATTCCCGTTGAATAGGTAAGAAATTCACATTTCTGAAAATATATCAAATGAAAATCCCACTTCCGTCACTTGGCGAGCTGTTACTCCGTTCGAAGTGTGTGTATAACAGTATAAACGAGATACCTTCATGGCAACTCCACCCGGATGCAAAATATCTTTATGCGCTCAATTTGAACTGAAGATAAGACTGATAGTCGAGTTTTACGGGTCTACGACAATTTGGTACTGAACAAAATGCCACCCCGACAATTTGTGCGTGCCTCATCATTGAGTAGAATTCGTCTGCCTGATCATTTTTGTCGGATTCTCGACTTGTCGCGGACGTATTTGTCGGTTACCCGAGATTTATATTTCAAGTTTGAGTTTGCGTTTATGTTCAGTATTACGAGGGTAGGGGGTATTCGTCCAAGGAAGGTAGCTCACCACGGATACTTTCACGTGTTGACTTCTGAAATGTATCTGTCCATTTTGTGTGTCAGTGTATTGCGTTTTGTGAAGTTTTCTCATACGAGTTCTTCACTTCACTGAATTTTAAACAATAAATCAGCGAACATTTGCTTTTTCATTTGGTTTGCGTTGTTTTTGGTTTTTCTTATCGTGCTCGGTTTAGGTGCTTGGCGTGAGTCATGATTGATTTTGTTATCTAAGTGCTGTGTTGATCGATAAATGTTGAAGTTTCAAAGGGACGTTGCATCGTGTCGAACAAACAAGTTTACGGCGTGCGATTGGAACGCACCGAATAAGGAAGGAAATCGGTGATTGAGATGCGGTGGTGTTGCTTCTTATTCTGGTTTATTTACCGATTGACACTGGCATGTTTAGCACATTTCAACTGGATTGTTGCATTATACGTCAACTGTGCTTATTTTGTTGCTTGGAAATCGTACGATTTATTATGGTTTTGGATGCATCTGACATTGTGTTCTTGCTTCAAACCACTTCGGAGTGAGAATTATTTGGTGGTTTGGTGCAATCTGTTGTACAAAAGACGAACGAAGTATCCAAACAGAACTTATAAGGTATTAAAATTTAATTGTTGAAGTCAGCAATCATTCAGATAACTTGAGAAAACAAATCCGTCATTAGTTGCAATGGGTTGTTCGTTCATTGCGTCGCATTATTTCAATTTGAATCATGTCATAGGAAATTTATATGTTGGAATATGGGAAACGAAAGAATACAAAAGCAGAAAGAGAACTGGAACGGATGAATACAATGGAAGCAAAGGAACGAAATAAGTCCGAGCACTCTTCAAGTTCTGATGATGACGAAGCTGTATTGACAAACAAGCAAGACGGCGATAGTTTCGAATTCCGTCCGAATCAGTAACTCCATTTTCATACTTCCAAAAACATTTTGAGGTTGTGAGGAAAGGAAGATCAGAATAGTCAAATTTTTCATGTTCATTAAATTACTCTCAGAGATTTTCAAATTCAGTCTTCCCTAATTTTAATTTGACCATTAAGCGACTATCCAGTTTTTGGATATTTCGTTTTTTTGGAATCTAGTTTTGGATAGGAATTAAGGGAACCATTTGATTTGATTAATAGTTTGTTGTAGTTTTGATTTGTTACCGTCTCGTTCAAGCACAATGACGTATGCAATTTCATTAATGAAAAGTATTCCTTCTTGCGTTGTGCTTGAACGAGACGGTAACAAATCAAAACTACAACAAACTATTAATCAAATCAAATGGTTCCCTTAATATCGTATTCACTGTTCAGCTATTATAGTATTATTTAGTCAAATTGCAGTTCGTCAGGAACTGTTATCAGTGAGACAATGAAAAGATAATCCGCAAGAAGGAATACTTTTTCATTCGGTGACTGATAATAATATGAAGTGTAAGATGTCCAAGTAAGCTTTCAAATCGGAATCGTCAGTAACATCCCTACGTTATAATTCCATATTTTCATATTCGTCTGAACTTTCCAACGAATGTGCGCCCTTTTTTGAGCAATACTTCTAGACGCACGTCATTTGATGGGACGATTTTAGGCGAACAAAATTCGATTTAAACGAAGGTGGGGAGATGGATGGTGAGGATGTTGATAGTCGCGTGAATAACAAGTATTATTCGGGTAAAGTGTCACCGAAAGAAGTGATGGCCGAAGAAGAGAGGGAATGTATGGAACAAGTGTTCGTCGGATGTGCTGTGCGATCGTATCCTGATCTCGAGAAACATTCAATGCAGACTTGTTCGTGTCGTTTATATCTTTGATTAAAATTGTACCATATCGATGTTGAAGTGTACGCTGCAGCTTAGGGCAGACTCATGTCTGACCTGCTTAAGCACTCACTAGAGAATTAGTAATTTGAAAGATAACCGTATGGTGCAAAGCAAGGAATCCAAAAGTTTTGAGAAGCCCACTGATTAGTGTAATCTTTAAGAGAATTATAGAAGCCCACTTATTATTGACAGGATTGTATCGTAAATCTTCAAGTTTTAGTGGATACTAATGGTGAACATGTACGCCCTGTTTATGCCAGAAAATATTGTGCAGCAGAAGAGTCGTCGAATCGAACAAACGATGTTGAAGTTGTACTGTCAAATCAACCCAGAACGTGGCTACCACGAATCAACGCGTCTGAATCGCCAAGAACGAGGTGATTATTTTCGAGTCGGCGGTAGTTTCGAATCGAATCAGAATCTGTTTTCGTTTATTAGTTGCAAATTGATTTGCAAAAGAACATTTTTTAATACCTTATCTTTGATAAGTCTACAATGATGGATACGATTATTGGTTATGATAAAATGTGTGTTGAAGATTGAGGAATGTTGACGGTATTGGTCCTCGAACGGAAATGGTTAATGGGGATAATTTGAATAACACAGACACTGTCAGCGTTCATAGCGGTTCGACTTGGAGCGAACGTATCCAGCGTCTCATACCTAAAGTATTCACGAAAAATCCGCGCTGTGATGAAGGTTCTTCGCTTTATCTTCAGTCTAATCTCTTTCAATATTTTCACTTTCAAAAGTTTTGCACTTAAGGTTACAATGTGATACATATGCTGATACTAAGTATTCCTCTCACTGTGCTGTCGAAGAGATAACTTTGATGAAGTGTAAATGATTAAAGTTTTGTATACCGGACCGCTGGATGTTCTTCGCCCAGACTTTACGAATCCGTATGATCTGAAGTCGAAAAAACAAATCGCGAAACGCGAGAAACGTGATCGAAAAGCTCTAACCAAACGTCTCCGTGCACGTCGACGAGCTGAATTAGCGGTTATCGCCAAAAGAGAGGCGAGGTATTCCATTCATGTCTTTCTGAAGACTGTGCAGATGAAAATTCGGATCCCTTGTAATTAAAGGATTGAGGGATTCTCATAAGTTAGGATGCAAAATTTAAGGGATTGTTATTCAATGTAATTAGTGTGATTCAAGAATTTTAATATGTTAATTATATTTTCTTTTCACTGAAATACAGCTCTCCAGAAGTGTTGTTGTTAAATAATTTCGTAAATCGTATTCCAGAGAAAGAACAATCTCGAGTGCTATCGAGTTATTACTGCAGTTATTACGTATGATGACGTCCTTTGCTATTTTGGTTGGTAACATTCGTAAAACGTTTATACCGGCTCAATTCAAATGGCTCAAACCAGGGCAAAACGCCTTCGATAATCCAGGACTACTGATGCTTTTTAGGTTTGAAATTTTTTTGTAAAGTTATAGGCATTATGGCCACTGATTTCTTAGTGGTTTGGCGTCGTTGGGTTGTATTTGTTAAGATTTATAAAAATACTTACGCGAATATCTATTCGGTTGCACAGTCTTTTTCCTTCTTAGTACATCGGCCGCGCAGTGCTTCTTATGTTCCAATGATTCTTACTTATTATTTTGTGAATTTTTTAAATTAATAACCTCGCGTCACGATTTGTCCCGTAGTAAACTCGTTTTTATTTGCCTTCTTGCATAAAATGCTTTTTTTGCTTCTGTAGGCGCACGCGAAAATGTCCTTTCAAATGCTCATATGTAAAACTTTTTTTGGTATTACTCATCTCTTAACCACTAATGAAATGAAGGACAGAATTCTAGATGGTATTTGGTTAGATTATCGTACAGTAATTATGGACAAATAGTTATTAGTAGTCTCATATCTGCCTGTGCAATCTTTGCATCTGCTAGATCACAACATTGATTGTCGAAAGTATGGTAATAGAGTGTATGTTGAAATATATTTTTAATATGTAAGCGACATTACGAAGAGCGAAAGACAAATTTATTTCATTCCTTCGTTAGAAAAAATTTTTTTATTTGCTTTTAAAGCTTTACATTTGTTGGTAGAAACGCCAGTATTCAGAAGTCTATTGTATCAATGGGAATTCATAGTTATCGACAGCACTAACCATTGAGAAATCAGCTACCATAAAAGAAAATATGTGGTTGTGATAGTAATTGCTCTTGGAAGAGTTCATCTCCACTTTCAGATATAGCGTAGCAGTAATATATCGTCGTTTCCGAGAATGGAATGTTTGGCATTTTAGCAAAATCACATCAAATTGTTTGCTGGATATTTATTTTGGACGTTTTTGAAGTGGGTGTGAATAATGAATGATCTTAAGTGCGTCTTATTCAAATTGTTTGTTACAATGAATTTTCATCAATCGAATGTGTTGTTCAGTTTGTTCGCATTCTTTGAATATGCAATAGCTTGCATCACTCAACTGTTCATTTTCCACTAATTGCTTTTTTATTTCGCACATCCAAACGCTTCTACTAAAAGTGTTTTGAACAGCAATTCACTGATTAAAAAGAGGAATAGCTGTAAACTTAATTGCAATGTTGTTATTTATTGCAATTTGCATATAATGATTAGTGAAGATTTATGCTTTATGCTTTAAGGTGCTGTTTATGCCGTTAGTTTATTCAGCGTAACCGTGGAATGATTTGAACTAGCTCGTTGCTAAAGCACAATGATGTCTATCATTGGAAGTGACCTTTTTATGCTGGTAAGCAAGGAGGTTCTGTTGAGTTTATGTATAGTTCAATTTCAGATGTACAGTCTTTTTGGACGTTCTGTTGTTTTGGACAAATGTTATATGGGCGTATTGCTTACAGTGGCATTTGTGCTGTCGTTTGGGATTGATTAGGTTTTGGCTGTGGACATTGATACTGATAACAGTCGGTGGAATTGTTATGTTGATACCGATGTCATACGTTCAAAATGATCTCGACATCAGTTGGTGTCGTTTCGTACCGAACTCTTCACTTGCTAAGTATCAGCCGAACTGGTAGCAGCTGATTGTTTTAGCTGTTTTGATTTTGTCAAGTGGATCTGATTCGGTGATTGTGAAAATTTTTACTTAATCAATATTCAGTGTTGTGATGATTGTTCAGCATTTAATGAACAACTTGTGACTTGTATAATAGCATATGTGGTTCAGATTCAGCAACTGAGTATCATTTCTTGAAGTTTAACAATATTAAGTTACTGGAGTTGAGAAATTGCAGAGGTTTGAACAATTTAACGGAATTGAAATGTTTTTTAAAAATGTTTATATACAGATGTAATTCTCAAATTTTCAATGTTACAGTGGATTATTCCTTCCAAGTTTTGTTCAGTTATGGCAGAAGTGCTTCTGATGATGTTTTGATGATAAAACGTCGTTAACGTGAATTGTATTATTAATATGTTGCAATCTGATATTGTATTTCATCATGAGCTTTTGTTCATATTGTTATAGTGTTTCTGTTAGGTTGTATTCAGTTGTGTTCGTTTCTTTCTATATTCCTTCAAAGGAATAGTTATTTGAACACATTCAGCAGAAATTTGGCAAAAATCGGGTTTTTGAGGCTACGAAATGGGATATCGCACAGATTGCTTTGTTTTGCAGAGTTATTGTGTGTTGCTTAAATTGCTCGATTGTTTAATTTATCATCAGTTTTGATTTTAAATGTAATTGGATGATTGTAAATTATTGCATTTTCAACTATCATACTTACGGTTTTATTTCGCTTTATTTATTCATCGTTTTACATTTGTAACTGCGAATCATTTTCAAATGATTCATTAACGCTCATTCTTCAAGGAGCCTTTCTTGATTCTTTTCTCTTATGTTCCAAATAGGTGTTTAATTTGTTAATTTACTGTTATTGTCATGTTATCTATCGACCATGTTTGATAATGATGATGATAACACTCGACTCTATCGACTTTTGAAATTTATTTCAACAGAATTAAAATCAAGGAACAATATCACATTTTTAACGAATGACTGTTATGATTACACACAACAGTTTATAATCATTTGTTACATACATTTTTATTGGTTTTTCTAAAAAAGAAAACTTGTGTTTAAATATTGGGTTAAAATTGATGGGCAATGAGTAAAAGAATGCTGTAAAAGATGAAAAATATCCGAATAAAGTTTGCGTACTTATGATTGATATTCATTTTGGCATCATTATTTTAAAAGTACGGGGAGGCGAAATAAGTATGATTGAGTGATATGAAAATTACTCTGTAGAAAGGGCCGGATAAGCTGGTAATGGAGAACAAAAAACCACTGGTGAATAATTACTGAGGTATTCTTGTCTAATATTTGCAGGGTGTTATTCCCGTTTTAGTCACATTTGCGTTCTGTGTATGAAGGGAGGATTCGAAGCGCATTTGAACATGCATTAAGTAATTCACAACAAAAAATGTTCACTTTGACGGTTCGAGCGATCAGGAAAGTCTTCATTTTAAATGTGCTTATCACCGACAAATACCTTTCCATTGAGTACATTTTCGAAAAGATTACAGTACTCTTCCATGAAACCTCACGCCGCAAATCTGTAATTTTTGTTGTAACGATCGCATGTCTCTGCTGAATCTCACAGAATTGTTACGCTTAGTCTTGCCCATTGTGTATTATGTTTATCTTCCGAGTGTGTCATATTTTGTCAAATATTTCCGTCGCTTCCTCTGATTTTATCAGTGAGTCGGAGTTCAAGTACCTGATCATGAAACACTGAGTAGCTGCCAAAGTTGGAGATGTTTCGAATAAGAGGCTCAGTCAAAGATACCGTGCCCAGCCAATTCAGACTTAAGAGATCTTGAGAATCTTTGATCTGATAGCATTTTGAAATGTTGGGATGTTCAATTAGGAAATAAAACAGAATAATCTGTAGCCTCTAGAGTCGAGTGCCTCACCTCTCGTAGGAGTTGTAACCGATCAGCTTCTCGGGGCTGCTCGTACGATTTTCCTGAAATATTTCTGTGATAGTCGATTTTAATAGAGGTTATTTTCGTGACGAAGTGGAGTGAAAGAGTGGTGACAATCTTTACAGTATTGAAGTTATGTGCAGTGGAAGAAACGGGGTTCTTGGGTTCTGAGAACTCGGTTCGGTGCGTCTTTCGACGAGCTAATAACGGGCATATGAAAGTTTGCAAGCCGCACGGGGTGTGAGAGAATCCGATATTTTAGCAAGTTTAAAATTAGCAGCAATACTGCACTTCGTTCAGCAAAAACGAGCAGTATGCACAAAAACTGACTATATCATCGTAATCTGCACCCAGTGCAAAAATGACTGCCAGAGATTCAGAAAGGCGTTGTGAATGTTATATTAATTGCAGCACAACAAATGCCCAGCAGAACAACTACCCAACAAGAAACAAGAACTGATGCACTTGAAATGTGCTCCTCTGGATATTCGACGACAATTCAGTCATCACTTTTGTTCCAAAACAAACGAAACACCTTCAAACTCCAGTCTCTGAACATGTTCAATCAAGCTTTTGAACCTAATATTCGGTGTTAACGTATATTGCGACACGTGAATTGTGTAAGAAACGTGCACTGCATATGCCGAAACGTTGGCATTCGTATTAGGAGTGAACGTGGAAACTCAAATAAAGGAATAACTATGCAGACTGGTTGAATTTCACAAAGCTTACTCACTGCATTCATTACTACTATGGTGTGCAGAGTTGGTGTAACAATGAAAATGAAAAGTGCTGGTGCGATCGATCAATGTGTTCTCAAAGGTGCTTAATTGAAACAGCTGAAGCAACACTCTTATCAAGAGAACAAGTGATGCACCTATTCAGAAGAAGGCCACGTCTGCGTGAATCCAGAATGTGACGTTTTACTGACCGCATAAGAAGGCATAACACAGCTTGTTTCTGTCGATGATTTGTCCTTCAAGCAGTCAACGATCTTAATGTGTTCATATAGGTGAGTTTCATTTCAGATGAACAAGTAATGTTTCATACTGGTTTGTTCTTTATAACATTGATTGAAGATGATTTATCTTTCCAGAACGTTTTATATTTGTAGCGAAAGATTTGTTTTGACGAAGTCAAAGAGAACTGAGTGGAAGTATTGATGAACGAGAATAAAATTACACCGAATCAATTTAATGTGTGTGAGAGCGAGATTCGACTGAAGAAATTTTCATCTGATTGACGATAGAAGCAACGATAATTCAAGCACAATCATTAATGCTTGCGAATATTGAAGAGATTCAATGAATCATTTCATCTCTCATATCTATTCATCTTTAGGTTCAGTCTCGAAATGTTTACATCTAAATGTGATGTATTTAACGTAATCAAAAAAGAGGCAACGCGATAAAGCAAGTAATCTGAACGAATTCATTAACTGATTATAAAAGGTAGTATTATGTTGGCACAATCTGTATGTGTAACAAACTACAAACTTCATAAATACATCCAATATGATACATCATTATGGAGTTTGTGACATTCTTCAAGACTTACAATATATGTTCAACAAACAAAAAGAGGTGAATGAAAAAAGTGAAGACGAATTATGAGAAAACGAAGTGAGCCATATCGTAGTTCTAATGGAAAGAAAGACTTCAAGACTGCATAAGAAGAACAACGACATTTGAAAAAGTTTGACGACGAAAAGTTTCGTTAGCTGCTCAAGTTAAGTGATAGGATCAAAACGGAAAATGGAGAAGTGAGGGTCATAATATGGAGCTCAACCCGAAAAAGAACGTTGATTTGATATTCGCTGATCACTCACTTTGACCAGGATGGCGCGAGCGCATCGCGGGTCAGCTCTTTCCTAGTTGTTATCTCGCGAAACTTGTCTCATTTTGGAGCCAGTTGTTTGCATGCGACGGAATCGCAAAGTTCTGCAAATGACATGAACCCTTATAGTCCGCGGTGATAATATTCATTGGTTGATTGTTCATCAATTATTTTAATTGACCCGAGCAAAGAGACAGTGGAAGCATTCGAAGGAAGCATTCAAAGATGATGTGAAGCAGAGGAGATGTACGGAATAGAACAACAAACCGATCGCGTATGACTTTTCGTGTGAAGCTAAACTATTCAGCGTTTCACAACCGTAACTTTCAACTGGGTTTGAGAAAAGTGTGGCAACATTTTATTAAAAAAAACAACACTTCCCTTGTTACAATCAACTACATCATAAATGATACAATAAATTCCATAAGTTTCGATCCAAGCAACAAGAGATCTCCCATACGAAATTCTCGCAGAGATCGACACAACGAAGAATTCAATGAATTGACTCTAATCATGTCTGTAGTTTGTGATATGAAAAATTCCGTTCACTGTGCCTGACTGGAGACATGAAGAAAATGGAAATAACGAAACATGAAAATCGAAGCAATTGAAAGATTTACAAAGAATACCTTTTGCACGCATAAAGCATGACGAATAAAGAGGCGTATTTTACGGAACGTCTGAATGCAAACAGAGCACTTTATGAAACGATGCTCTCCGTATCAATTCAACCTATTTTTGGCATCCAACACCATCGAAGATGCATGATCTACTATAATTCTCTCAGAAAGAATGAAATGTAGGAGAAACCTTAGCTCAATGGTACTAGAAGAAAAGAACTGGGATCAGTAGCGAAAGTGAAGAACTTCAGTTGAACGCAAAAGAAAAAGAACTGGGATCAACGTTCGATTATAAATCAAATACTTCATTTGGTTGCCAGCAGTCACCTAATAGTATGCGTTGAAGAAATATCTTCGCAAATTTACACATATTAATAAAAGCGTTCATTACGAAAACTCTCCAAAATATTTCGAAATCCGTCAAAACTTCGCTGACTTTTCTGGTCAATTGTAACAAAATGTTTGATCACTCTGACGGAGTGTTCAATTGAATATTTATCTGAAGTGGACACCTAGCATACGATTCACCGTTATCTCAAGCGAAATCAACAAAGAAGAATAATCCATTTCTAGATGACGTGAGTGTGCCCAGGTCAACATGATGTACCCGCCATGATATGTTTTCCAGCCTCTCAATATTCAGCTAAAGCCGTCGGAATAAAGAAAACTTTAAACAACTATTTTTGATATTAAATTGAAAGTTTGGCAGGATCGAGATGACGTTGCTTTATAGTGTCTGCAATAGGCAATGAATGTCCCACTGAATTTACCAAAAGAGGAATGTTCAAAGGGAGGTCATATGAAAAACAGAAACGGTGACATGCAAGTGAAGAAAATGAAATGTTTAGGAAGACATAATGAAATTGAAATCATATAACAGTAATATTGGTACTGACTCGGTAACCCTTATCAATCTTCGGATAAGGTGGTCCGGTGCTGATATCCAGTTGTTCATCGAGGCCATGCAGACCAACGAACAGTTTGTAGAGCCACGCACCGATCAATGCTCCAATCATCGGACCTACGATCGGAATCCAAAAGTAGAAGTCATAAGCCCTATAATGAACGAGCTAAACTTAACTGCTCTCCACAAACTAAACGATACCTCCCATTCCGGTGAAATAATGCAAAATATATGCTAAAAATGAATGGAAACAAGACAACAAAATTGATTGATGCTCGAATTAATCAAACATTGTGCTATCGACCACAGACGAAAAGTGTTTCAAAACAGAATGATATTGGTAGAAGATGGCTGCATCAAATTTGTAGAGTTGTAAAATGCTTAGTTCAAAGTGTGCAATTTGAATGAAGTATTCAAGAAGGACTAACGAGAATACGCTCCATCCATAACCCACACAAAGAAGAAAAACACGTGGTCCAAAGTCACGAGCTGGATTGATTGCGAATCCTCCGTTTGTTCCGTAGGTCATTGCGACCATTGTCATCACCAAACCTGCCAAAAGTGGCTGCATTGGATTCGGAATGTTTTGACGACGATCCGTTATCAAACAAATCATTCCGGAAAGAATGGCAGTTCCGATTATCTGTAAAATATACATCATCAACCATCAAATGAAGACAGCATGTCAGAACGTATTACTGTAGTCCATGTTCCATTGGAAATGCATTTGAAAAAAACAATGAATTAAATTCCAACGCGTGAAATTTCATGGAATCATCGCCAAATTGCGTTTTACGGGAAAATTCTGTTTAGCTGATAATGACAATCACGCAAAACCTCACACAAAAGAACTCAGTTACTCCTCAGACAAAAGTAATCGACTGATTTTGAAATGACCTGATCGAAAAGACTTCCGACAACCGACATGTGTGGTGAAGGAAAAGTGGTGAAGAGACCCGCAGTTGCATTAAGGCCAACAACGTAACGAATACCGCTATCAAAATTTTGGATATCATCTGAAATATTTGATATCCGATTAATGGGATTGACACAATCATTGGTGCTCATCGTATGCAGGAAGGAATAATTCATTCATAAACAGTTTAAAGGAAGTTGATATCTGAAGGAAAAATAACATCGAAATATTTAAATATAATTTTCGGCTAAGAATGACTGAGATTATCTGAACATATTCTAATTTGACTGGCGATACAGCAATTGCATATCGGACCGTCAATAATTCAGGCAGTGGGCAAGAAAACATCCATTGAAATGTTTTCATACTGTATGGAAGGAAGACAGTGAGATCACTATACGGTAGAAACGGAGAGAGATGAACAGACTGAGAGAGTAAAAGAGAAGGGTAGAGAGGGGAGGAGGAGTGAGAGGGGTATAGATGTGAATAAGCAAAAAGTTCCCCGAATTGGTATAGCAAAATCAAGAAATCATAAATCGACAATAACCACCGTTTTATTGCTGCCAACATATGGGAAAGGGGATGCTACCTAAATCTAGCAAAGCTATACGCCTATTAATGAATACGTTTATCTGATGGATCATTGAAGTGATATTTATGAAAAAAAAGCTCAGAAGAGCAATCCTTCAGAATGGATGAAAATAATCTGATGCGTACTAATTGTGAGGAAGAAAACTAGATGAAAATTCGCAAAACAGTAGGTGAAAGCTGAAGTCAGTGGTTGCGGATAAATGCACCAAATCGTATTTTTCAATATACGACGCAAAAATATGAGATTCTCAGCAGAATGGTTTTGGACATTTCTGAATACTAGATTCAACTTTACTTACGAATAACTGAATGGGGCATTGAAAAGTACGTTGCAATTCGTTGAAAGGGAAGGAATCATTGGCACCAAAACCGTGGTACCGATGAGAGAATATGACTCACCGTAGTGTCCAACAAATGTAATCGCCGCACCGCAGAAAGCACCAAGAAGTTGTACAAGAGAATATATCACGAACCGAAAGAAGCTCAAGTTGCCAAGCAGATACGCAGCGAATGATATGGCCGGATTCAAATGACCTCCTGAAGGAGAGTAACTGATCATATCCGTGAAGTTAAAAGGCAGTATTCTCGATCGTTACCTGAAGCATTAGCAGCAAGAAAAACGGCGAACGTGAATCCAATACCCCACGCAATATGTGCACTTGTTATATTACCACCACCCAACACATTCTGTACATTTGCCGCAGTACCAATAAACTGAAATCAACAATGATGTTCGGAATTTCTTTAGGTCTCAGAAATTCTTTAGATTTCTGATATGTTCTTACGTGTCCTTCTTTAGAAGAAGCTCTTGTCAGCTACAGATTATACTCACACTCCTTTTGGATATTGACTTTTGGATTAGGAATATGAAAGAATTAATAAGAGAATAATATAACATCGACATACCAATAAAAAGAAGGTACCAATAAATTCGGCAAGGATTTCCCGCACAATCGCGTTTTCTGTGTGAATACGTTCACTTATTACTTCGCGAAGCTTTTCCATTCGTCTAAAATTGAGATTTCACCGATGTTGTCGACAGTGAATCGTCGAATGTACGGTATCATAGGATGCAATTGCACTAACGCAACGAGCGATAAATATTGACCACATGCATATATACATATCTTCTTTCCATCGTATTCAAACTAATTGTCATTCACAAAATTTAAAAAAGATGACAGTACGGAAGCTGATAATATAACGGTACTGGAGAATGGTATTCGGAGAATATTCGGTCGAACGATGATTGTAAACGTAGATAAATGGACTTTCAGCGAAAATTTGCCCATAAAAAACGCACGTGCGTCTTTTTCGGAATCACTTCGAAGAAAGGTATCGAAGTTTTGCAGATGATTTGCAGAATAATATTGAAAAGAGCTGCTCCGAATAACGTCACGTAAAGCTTATCAGGATCGTTGAAATATTAATAATCAGACATCGCTGAACTATAAGTGCATTGGTGACGAATATTTTTAATCGTGGCACACCAAATAATTGTGGCACATTTTGATGAAAGTGCGACGAGCTTGTTTAAAGATTCATTCCTATATAATTTCTTCATGCTCAACAAATTAATCTTGCATTATGTTCCTTATTGATATTATCAACGTGAGAAAACGAAAATATAAATGGGGATTCTTTCAGATGCTTGTGAGTTTTTTCCAAAACAAAATAGATAAAGACAAGTGCATAAAATGAAACCATGACCCAGACATCACCACATTTACAGTATGTCCACAGTTATCCATTATGAGAGAATTACAAAACAGAGAAGGCATGTAATGGAGATTGATGTTTCAACGGTAGTGTTGCTTGACCTCCGAAGTCAAGAAATTTTTTTTAACTTCGCAGCGCAGCAAAGGAAATTTCGGAGCTGAAGCCGAAACCGAAGCCTTGAAGGATACGGATCCGATGCTGAATTTAAAAAAAAATGCGGCACCGAATCTGGAGCTTGAACCGAAGGTTCAAAAACGCAAAGCCAGAGCTGGAGCAGAAATTACGAAAACACCAAGTCGGAGCTGGAGCTAGAGGCAAAGTTTCCAAAAAACGCAGAGCCGGAGCCGAAAATTGAGAGATACGGAGCTGCGTCAACTTTTCTCGAATTAAGAATCCCTGACTACCAGACAAAATAGGACAAACGGAGGAATTTGATAGTAATTGAAAAGAATCATCAAACTGAATGACCAAAAAGAAACATAAGGTAAAATCTGTCTGCCAAGTAATTGAATATGGTAATTGAAAAACCGACGAGCACCTTAACAAAAATTCATAATGTTCATAAACAATTTCACATTCCCATCACTTGCAGTTTTCCTCTATGAGAAATAATACTGCAAAACTGATCGACTATTGCAATGGTTGAAGGAACAATAAAAAAGTTAATATAAAATTTTAACTCGCCATATTCAGAGATGATAAGCAGGAGAGCTTTTGCAGGAGGGAAGGATGTTATACCGTACGAGTTTCCCAAGCTGAAGCAAATTTTGCGTACTTTTTCCTGGATCCCTCCGAGAAGAGAAAGGGGACTTCACAGGTTCCCCAACAAAAATTCCCTTACTATGAAGAGATTCTGGTTGCCTTCTAATAGCGGTCTAAATGCAACACAAGGATAATAGGTGAATACATGCTTTATTGGTCTACGATGGACTCACTGGCAGCGCGAAATAAGATAATCAATTGGTTTTGAATGGTGATAATGTATCCAACATTACTTTGCAGACGCTGATACCCAAGCACTACCAAGATTTTATCGCGCATTGAATTTTAGCTTCTGCGTCCTTAAAACAATTCAAGTTGAGATAAACAACGCCGTGGGAAGTAAAAAAATACATGTGAAGTTCAGTATGAGAAAAGTGCAAAAAATTTCAGCTCGTTTTATTAAATGCACTTCACCATGTGTTCTTCTCTAAGCGCTCAGTTCAGATTGTACTGACACTTGCATTCACATGCATTATTCGAAGAAACGAAACGACTGATACAAATTGTTGACGCAACAAGACAATCATCCAAGGAGAAATCCACTAGGCATGAAAACGGATCTTAATCTTATTTAATCAATAACAGTATCAAGGTCGGTTTGAATCGTTGAGCTCATTCATGTAACTTCAAAACAAGATTAGTTATGCAGAAACGTTTTATAAACGCAGACGTGCTGATGTGGAAAGCACATCCACTTAGCTGCACAACGTGGAAATTAATTTTCATGCTCACGAAATCTGATGAAGAAGGGATTGTTCAGGAGTCATTGTGGTAAAACACCATCAAACCACTCGTGCCAATAACAATGAATAAGTGAGTGACAGTAGCTCAATCATGTGACATCTAACGAAGAGAACACGTGATACTTGACAGCTACGATTGCGACTGAGTAATCCAAATTTTTAAGAATCTTTTCTTTTCAAATGACCATATTCCTAAAGAATCTTTTTCATACCTAAATGATACATCCACTTTGTGCGACAGCAGTGAAATACTTTTGCAATCATGCTATTATATTGAGGCAAAACATGGGAAAAATAACGGCTCTACCGATATTCATTTCATCGACCAGCAATTGCAAATCAGATAATGAACAGGAAGAAAGTTACACTGGATATCATACTGTTGATTTTTGCAGCAAGCCCTATATTTGCAACCTTAAAACACCACCATAAACTTGAATTCCAATTAAAACCTAAAGTCTTAATAGGATTATGGAGATTGAAACTATTCGAAACTTCATTGACGAGTGCAGAACAAAAACTGATCTGATATTAGCAAATAGATGCCTCATTGATCTGATGAAAAATTCATTAAATGTTGCCTGAAACCTACAGCTTTGAAGATATGAGCATCAAACGCAATGACCACAGGAAGCATCCGAGATACACGGAAGAACCTTTGAATGCAACTCCGTCAGTTTTGGTAACAGAAATATTTTGTCTTATCAAGGCGAAGTTGAAATTATCAGCATCAACATAAATTAGAGTGTTCTGTTCCTAGAAGGGTCTCACAAATATTGATACAAAATTGCAGTAGCTAATTGTCAGTTTGGAAGGTGGCAGAAAACAACGAGCGGATGGATGTATTTATAGGTAGGTGAATGAGCAAATGCACATTGGATATGGAGTAAGCAGAGGAGAATGAGCGAACGATTCGATGTGACTAATCGTTTGGTTGTGAAATTAGTATGATGGAATTGCTGTTGAATATTCAGTTGAATGATGACGAATGAATTGAATCCGAATAATGTTAATCGGATTGATATGCTAATTGATGATGTGCCACTCGAAGTGGATTCGTAACCACTCGCTCGATTATCAACACTCGCTCTTGGTAATCAATCTGATTCACGCTACTTTTGTGAAATGCTCTCTCGTACACCGAATTTCATCGTTATTCTACACTTTGATCAAATCACTGACAACAATCACCAAATAAACTTCATTCGAACAATCTGAGACTAAATGTTAAAAGAGTGACAAATTCTGAAACAGAAGTTGCTTTTAAACCAAATCAAACTCAAAGAAAACATTGCAAAGAATATACCACATATAAGAATATCATCAAAGGGTTCATTGAACAGTAATCACTTATGGTGCATCATAACACCAAACATGAAGTTATCATGATCAAAGTGAAAATACAACAAAATATAGCGAGCAAATATAGCTACAAGCAAATATTTGCTTGTTATCATACAAGCAAATATTTGCTTGTTATCATAAAAGCAAATCTTTCATTACAACAATTTCTTACAATTGAATCACAATGCCAATATCAGTGGTCTTAACAGGGAAGAAATTCCCTCTCAGGCGGTAGAGGGGGAGAGGTGGGAAGGAAACTTTAGGCTTAATCTGAGGGTAATCTGAGGGTATTGACGATAAGGAGGTCGTCAAATAATGGCTGATTGATTTTTTAAAAAGAGCTCTTCTAAAGTTGTCCAATGATGTCTTCATAACGCTTACATAATTAAATGTAACAAATCCTACATATACAAACATCGAATTTTTGGCAGCAATGGATCAATTTTTCGATCTTTCCTGATTTATCGCTGAGAAGCAATGTACTAACTTAGTTGGGAAGAGGTAAACGCGGTCACGTGTACTGCTGGAGGGCAGAATGAAATAGCGGACTGTCAAACGGTAAAATGGGAGCATGCAGCGCAGTAGCGTATTGAACGGCTCGTCTGTATGGCAATCAACTATGTCCGTGTTATGCGTTAATTCTGATGTTATTAAAAATGCGTTGAATTATGATAATCACACAACGTTAATTTTATTACCAGTGAGCGCTAAATTAATTTTATTTATATGAAGGTGAGTTCAATTGTATCAATTAGTAAACAATCAGGTCGAGAAGAGATGTAAAACTGATCAACGATAGATCCCGGTGGATTGCGTTCATCCGAGACTGCCTCAGGAACACTCTTCGTAAAGAAATTGAACACATTTGCATTTGCATATGCACTGAACACTGAATTCTTCGAGAATTGTCATTCCAGTATCCACCTTTATCGCCGTAATTTGATGCTATTTCCCAATAAATGCTATATATTTCGCAATCACAATTTTATTCGCTGTAATGTGTGGCATTTTTATGACCATTCGGACACGTTATGAAACTGAATTTTTACGGTGCTGCCGGCAACGAAGTCTGCAAACTGTTTTACTACAAACAACAAAAATGGCGATACTGTTTTCGTGTTAGCATCACTCGAACATCACAAGACCACATGCACCCTAATGGAGCTGAGAAAGACGCAATAAACTCCAAAGAGTTGATATTGCTAAAATGGGATCTGATTGTTTTAACGAAATGAGAGATCAGAGCATTGACGAGTTCAGTATCACAACAATAAAGCATTTGAAGCGCCGATATAGTTGGTGTAGTTGAGATTAGTGATGTCTCTATACCACTTTTTTGAAAACTGTTCCATTCTGTTCGGTTGGGCTCAAGAACGGCTCTATTCTGTTCAAACTGTTCGTTCCTGACTTGAGAACTGTTCTATTCTGTTCTGTTCTACCCCCCTAAACTATGCTATACTGTTCTAACTGTTCTATTCTGTTCCGTCAGACAGAAAAGCGGCACGATTAAAGTTGTGGTAATTAGGGTTCGAAACGTATTTTTTTGGCAATAATTGCAATAATAGTAATAATGGGAGTAATAATACTAATAATAATAAATATAATAATAGTAATGATAATAATGATAATGAGTCAACTGATGTCAACTGATAAAGAATGAAAAAAATAAAGGCCAACAACTGCTGAAGAATTTAAAAAAAATCTTTTTTGATAAAAATTGTCGATTATTGTTGACAAACAAGTGATCAACTTACAATATTAATAATAGTAAAATATACAAATACAACAATAAATATAATAACAGTAAATAAAGGTAATGAATATAACAATAACACAAAAATGGTAATTTATCTCACTGCAGTATTCAAAAAGAACAGTTTAAGGAACAGCCAAAATCTGTTGAAAACTGTTCTATTCTGTTTTTTTGGGCTCAAAAACGGCTCTATTTTGTTCAAACTGTTCCTTCCCCATTTGCGAACTGTTCTATTCTATATAATGGAATAGAACAGGAATAGAACAAGAATAGAACAGTTTACCTGGAATAGAGACATCACTAGTTGAGATCCACGCTTCGCACTGACCAATGAAATGGTAGAGACCTAGGCCAGGCCGACGACCCGATTGAGCCGGCGGCGGTCCACTGGTCGCGATTAAGACTGAAGTCACTGTGAAAATGATTCCTCTAGCAGCTTTGGAGTGGCGATATTTATACTTTATTCTAGAGGCGAAACCACGTGTGATCATTTTTGATAAAGTTGTTATTTTGATGATTCGTGTTGTTTTGACCAAGTTCAGCTGACTTGATGGACTCGTTGTTTTGCTGATTTCAGTTGTTTTGGTGATTTGATTTGATTTTGATGATTTGATTTAATTCTGATGATTTGTTTTTGACAGATTTGGTTGTTTTGACAGTTTGAAGATTTGCGAAGATCGTTAAACATGAGTATGCTTAATTGAAGTTTAAAGGTGGCATGCAAAACGTGTTTGCGCATTTTTATTCGCAGAGTTCGCGACAGCTGAATAATGCAGGATACTCTCCTAAGAATAAATAAACTTAGTCGGTGGTCATCAACGAAAATCGAAAAGGGCTGATCGGTCGCTGGCCTTAGAGAACCCAAAACTCGGTGCTTGATCAGTCGATGTTCGCGGAGGAACAAATTTTGGTGGCCACCGGCCGAAAGAGACGCACTTTCGAGGCAAAATATTCTCGATTATGTGGATCACTAATTCTATGTGAATTTGATTGGCTGTGCCTTAATGTTTTGATATTTTCTTAAATAATTGTTCATTCGATGTCAACAATATCATAAAAACTCGATATTGACTTCCATCGTATAGTTTTCCTCTAAACGCATTGAAGCGACTAAATTTTTGATGTGTTTATGCGGCTTGCTGTAGTAGTCATTAAAATAAACAATTATATATAGAAAGGGTAAATTCTGAAGCGTATAATCAGAACGAAAACAATTAAACAAGAAAAACAATGTCAATTCCAATAACGATCTGATAGAATATAATGATCAAATGTGAAAAGAAAATAAATATTTAGTGCAATGCAAATGGTCTCACAATCAGTTATCAAAAATGCTCTTAACTAACTTGACAAGAATAATTGGTCGTAATTGACCGACTAATCACAACGATGCTAGATTGGAGACGTGTTGACGGCTAATTGAAGTTTGTTTGGCAATGCTATTTGATTGGTGACTAACTTTTGTTTATTAGCAGTGCGCTGCCTTGTTGAAATTTGACTTGGACAGGAAGGAGTATGTCGATCCCTATGTGGAACCTGTTTGGGTTGAGGGAAACTTGGATAGGAATATTGAGAATGGGTTTGGAACTGAGAGAATATACCCGCCTAAGGGGGGACATGCAGGGAACATGTTTAGGAATACTGCGCTCGAATGAAAATGGTTTGTGTATTGAACGGAACTTGTTTGGGAATATGGGAATATATTTGAGTCGAGGGCAACTTAGACATGAATATTGAGGATTGTGACAGCAATGACGAGATGATTTGATGAGTTGCCGCATTGTCTGAATAACTGAAGACGTTTTGCGATACCGCGTGGTACTGAACAATCACAAGATTACCATTTTGAGGTCAGTATTGCTGGTCACAGGTGGGCAAACTGATTGGCTATGCTTTTGTTTGCGCTTGTTTCGAAACTTGCAGCTTGTTTTGGATGGAACTTGTTTCCGACTTCAAACTTGGGTAATTAAACCTTTGATAACTAGGATTCGCGTGGTTTGTTTATAATTAAAACATAAACATAATACAGAGTAAAAGTGTAATGATTGCCGAACCAGTTGGTAACTACTGAAGTCATGCATATCATGAATATTGAACAAACGAAGTTGAGATATGAAGCATACAATTAACTTGAGACCAATTGCACGTTCGATACACATTCAGCGTTGTTGTGGGAGAGACATGTTGTGTATTGTAATGAACGTAATAAGATTATGAAGGTTCGTGGAATGATGAATATTTATTTTTTTGTAATCGAGATTATGCAGTCGTGATGTGTATGACGGAATATCGTGTAAAAACGTGACTGAACGATGATGCGTATTTGAGTTGGAAATTTTGTAAGGTTGATTATGCTAGATGTGACTTTTGCAATTGTGATTATGTGGAATGATGTGATGAGTGTTTAGATTTGTTGATGTGAAGATTACTGTATTCAGAAGTAATTTGTTAAGGTGATTTGGTTAGTTGTCTTCTCTGTTTCTTCTCGGTGATCAATCGATAATCTCGACGCGCATAAAATACACACAACTTCCGAAGTAATGATTTGACAAACTGAATAGTGAACTAATTCTCGAATATGTGCTAACTGATAGAGATGGATAGACGTATCGCTGAATAATCCGATTTGCAATAGTCATTTTGAATCGAACTGAATGTTGACCGATTGCGGGAAGTCTGAGACAGGCTCATTCACGCATACTGGGAACGTTGATGAGCTGTTCATAACGACGAATTATTTGTCCGACGCAGTTTTCATCCGCTATAAAACCGAATCGATATCAAAAGCGCATTAATACAATATTCCAAAATTCGAAAAAAATTTCAAAGTACAGTTTGTCTCTGTTTTCAAACGCGAACAAACATGGGACATAAACATGGAACATAATAGTCAAAGCAATTCCGTATGAATAGGGATTTTCTCACATATTCATGAGAATTTTCTTATGACTTCAAGGGATTGAATGATTTCTGGAAAGTAGTGGCGATAGGGAGTGCGGATCTGGTGTCGGAGGCATCAAAAGCGTAATTATCGTTCAATGGAGGAGGGATAATCCTCGCTTGTCCATTAATCCTCCATAATCCTCATTGAGCACTTCGAGAATTCGACTTAATGAATTTTTCCTTCCGTGAACTCGATGAAGTAAGTGGGAACCGTGCTTAACATCTCATACCGCTCGACACGTCAGTCATAACTTAATCTGCAGTGAACTCAGTTCTCTTTGTTCAGTTTATTGAATCGGCGGGGACAATTGACTTTTTAATAATACATTGATGAAGTTCGCGATAATTCAAATTAGAGGTTGGTGGCTTTAACAGAGAGATACACACGATCTGAAGCATCGTTTGGGAATTGCTTGATTAAAGGAAATGGAAGACGGAAACGGGATTGCTTCAATTTCATTGCATGCAATCGTTCTGTGACAGTTTATGATGAAATAATCAAATGTGCACAAATCACATGCATAAATTATTCATAAATATTACATAAAAGGATTTTATCATCGATCGTTTCGTAATCAAGTGGAAAATCGATTGAGTCGGACTATGGAATGCACAATATCAATGAAAAGTTAGTTGGTGGCAGTGAATTATCGACGACGTATCAGCAATAATCATGCATAGGTACTGTTGTATGAAGAATCAATGAGATAAATCTGTTTGCAGTTATGATACGCAAATTGACACAATACAGTCCGCTTTATCGATTCAACACATCGGCTCAATAAAGGAATATCACTGGAAGAACGCAATACGACCCAACAAATTTGCACACAAATTCCGTTCCAGTTATGCATGTAACTGCCGCCTTTTATAGGATGGCGAATGCAATCGAGCAAAATTACAAAAACTAAGGCGTTTACAGTTACTCAGTTACTACAGTTACTAGGTTGGAGAAGAAGTTACAGATTTAGGGACATTCTTTACGTACACTGAGAGCAATGCCTCCCTGGTATCTGTAAAACATTAGATGCTTGGGAAAATGCATGAAGTTGCGTGAATGCATGAAAAAAAATGCATGAAAAAAAGCATCACTTACAAGAAATTAGTTCCATTCAAGAATGAATAACTGTTACTTACGGATGAAGGGGATTCGAATTACTAACAAAATGTGAAAATAATGCGTTGGAAGCTTGGCGCGCTTTTTTATTTAATCACCTGTTCGAGATTTGCTCAGCATGCACTATTTAGCTTTGAGAAACAATATACTATGGAGGGTTAACGTAATCCTAAAGTAAAGAGCTGTTCTCGTGCAAATAACGACAAATATCCCTTATTTTTTGCATTAAACTGAGGCAAAAGTTTAATGAAAAATCACGATGCGACAAAAAACGCAATGAACAAATGAACAATTCTGAGTGAATAAACTGCGTAGAAGACCAATAAAGCACTGATTCGGAGATATTCATCGATGACCAATTGACTCCTTCGTTCCACTTCGTCATAGTTGATCAATGTCTGCTGCAAGAGCATTGCCAAAACCGCACTGAATCCGAGGACTTTTATCTTCAGCTTCTGCATCGTTCAGCCTCATATTCATATCACTGATCTTGTCTTCCTTCCGACCAACCCCAGACATTTTCAGATGCTCAACACCAAGTTCACGTTCGTCACTCTGTAAAAAGATGTCACTGAAAAGTTCATTTACCAATTATTATTTGCGTCACTTTCTCATTGGCACCAAAGACAAGCTCGTGTAATCGTCAGTTTACGGAGGAAATTGGCGAGCTGAACAAAACTGTGAGGTGATTTGTAATTTACGCACATCAGAAGAGGAAAGGTAGTTTTTTATTGGAAGGTTTTCATCATAATGAGAAGGAGTTATGCCGTATGCGATAGTGCAGTTTGTTTCTATATGTAAAACTTAACCCAGATTGGTGTCATACCGATGCTGAAAAGTTTGCGAGCACTCGCAGGATTCCTGAATACTTCAAGTTTTAGCAATTGCAATCAGTTGTAGCTTGATGAGTTTTGTGATGAAATGTCAATAAATTTGTATGTTCCATTCGATATCATCAAGTTTTCCAATCATTAAGGAGCTGTACAGGCAAAAAGGGCGATATGAAAGAGGAACAAGAAAAGTTTTACCATTTGATTAAATCCATCACGCGCAGTATTGATGGAACCACGTTCATTCGCCTTACGAGCTTCATCAGCGGAACGCATCTGGAGTAAGTTATCCAATAACAAGTCGTCATATTCCATAGGGATTCTGAAAGCAGATTTGAAGAGCCCAGAATTCGAACGATGGCTGCATGGTTATAGTGGAGTGTGTGGAAAAAAGTGGAATGTTTGGAATGCTGACTTGATCACTACATTAAAGCTTAAAGAGCTGGGAGCTTAAAGAGCTTAAAGATGCAACAGATCAGGGAGTGTGCATGTTCTTAGAAATAACCACATAATCAGCAATCAATCGTCAATCGCGCAGAGTGAGTGTGGCTGATATTACATTTATACAAACATGTAATGCACTGACAGAAAATTCACGCTTGGGCTTGAACTTGAAGACTGAGCCTGGGCGTATGTCTCATTTGTTGAAGTAGTTGAATTATTGAAGCGCCAGCAATTGCTATTCATAGAATCGCGGAAAGTTTTACTTGTGAGAATATTCGCAGATGGTGATGGATCTCATGTTGCTGTGCTCCGCGTCCATATGGGAGTCCGCCGCTTTCCTCTTCGAACAACTCAGATGACCACGATTCCCACCCCCCCCACTCCACGATGTATTACTTGTCAGAGACAAGCAAGGAGAAACCAGGAAATCGATACACCGATCAACAAAATTTGCTGCCAGAAATCTGATGGTTGCATCAATTTTTTGTGATTGAATGATCACTTACCAAGGAGAGAAGTTAATTGCGGATATTATTGGACGAGGGTGGCAGAACGATTCTAAAACGATCACTTTCCAAAGAAAGAGTTTTTCTTCCTGTCGCCATGAGAATCAATAGCAAAAAAAAAGATACACTAGAGGAAGCTTTCGGAAGTTGATTGCGTTTCGTTTTAACACGTTCTCGAAAAAGAAAATCAACTAGGTTAAAATGAATCTGTGCGTTTACTTCTTAACAATGCAGGGCGTATAGGGTTTTCGGTTGAATTTTTGCCATATTTGTTCAACACTTTCATCGCTTTCTGATGTTTCAATATGTGCGACAACAATATACGGTTCTTCAGCTCTTGCCTGCATGCGGAACTTTTTGGATGGCAGGAAAGACATCTGCAATTCTTTTGAGAAACTTTTTCAACGGTTTCTGTGCACGAGTCTCGAGTAAAATTAAAATTTTGTTAAGTGATTATTCTCCTCCTGAATTCCAAGTACATCAGTTACTGAGAATTTCCCAGCTGTTCCAAACTGAGAATAAAAATGATCAGAGTCGTATACGAATCGGCGCCCAATCGTTGTTGTTGGAACAGTGTTTCCAATAGGAAAGACAACTATTTCACTGAATAATCAAACACGCCTCGCAATTTCTTGGTAACATAAGCGAGTATCGTAGAAAACCAAAACTACTGATCTGTGCATATATCTCCGAAATAATATACTTGGACGATCAATACGAAAAGATGAAACGTTCCATACAGTCAAATTATATTGCATCTCCGGATCAACAGTGAACATTTCAACGTGATAATCACGAAACTGTGGATCAAGAGGACAGAACACTTGCACTGCTCGTCTCTTCTGCAAAATAAAGCAACAACCGTTCGCTTCGAGCTGAATGACTCATGAATATCAAAAAATTCACACTGCGAACAAAAAAACGATTTCTCAACCAGTTTTCGACCAACTTAAAGTAAGTGAATATATTCAAACGAAATGAAAGCACTCACGTCGGAATTATTCACGAATGTCATTGTGGTGAAGAGACGTTTCTCATCGGAGTTTTCAGATGGTTTGAATTTGACCAAATCATTTGGAATACACTCTAACAACAACTCAGTCTTGCTATCTGCCAATTGTACATTTTGCAATAAGTCTTCACTCGCATTCATAATTCTTTCCATTCGCTTGTTTTCACTATCCTCTTTGGTCACCTCGAATTTTGCCCGTAAACTGTAAGTAAATTTCGTGATATATTCACATGCAGTTTGAACCGTTTAGTGGTATTTCATTTGAACGAAGCACATATCCCCGCTCAACCTGATAACGCAACATCAAGTGAAAGTTCTGAACGGCCAGTCCACTTCGCAATGCTTATTTCATACTGTAACTGAGGCAAAACGGTCCCTTTCCGAAAACTGCTTCAGGAAAGGGGATTGAACTTCATGAGAGTTTAATAACGCCTACGGGCATATTTCAGTCCGTTGTGTGTTCAACGTAAGTCAAAAACTAAGTACAATCCTAAACACATGACTAGTATCAAGCATTGACCCTAACTCAAGCCTAATTCGTCTGAATGAGGCTAAAATCCACTTGTGTGTACTGCTATAATCGAGCGAGGTGAACGTTATAATACGTGCTATGATACGTTCAGAAGAATTTGTCTCATCCACCCGGCCTCATAAATCCTTCCGTTTACATTCGACGAATTGCAGCAAGCACTCGCAGACTTGTGACCGTTTTGCAGATTTGCAGAGATATTTCTCCTTACGTGATCAAAACGAGAGTGGTACTCGGTCAATGTCTTTCAGGTCGTTTATTTGCAAGGGTACAAAAAGCTCACAATCAGACAAATTGACGGAAACGATTAATTGATAACTTCGGTGCAATGCTTCACTCTGGATGTTTTAGACGAGCTTGAAAAGTGCGTTTGGGTTTTGAGCGTTATTTAATATGACTGTTGATGTAGTCTTAAGTCGTTTCTTAAATTTACACTTTCACTTCGATGCATTCATAGAGTGAGCTTTTAAAAAGATAAATTCATGAGATGCTCAGCTGAAAAGAATGGACATTTTCCAGGAGATGACTAAATGAGTAAACGATAACCGTTTAACCACATCCGTCTTATCACTACTGTCAGCCCAACACTGCTGAGCTGATTTATTTGGATCATCGGATGAAATGTAGTGGATGGCAAACCACTGATCCTCTCGGTTTCTGTCAGTGATTTCGTTTGTCGGTATATACGTTATCTGAAAACGTTGCATTTCAACGAATAATTTTCATTATGCTTTAAATTGATTTCGACCTCAAAATGAACTAATTCACATAACAGCACGAAAATGAACATATATTTGCTACAACAATGTCTGTCGGAGAAGCTCAACATTATGAACGATTATTTTCAGTAGGTTTCTTTCATTTAATACGGCCATTATCTCCTAATACCTTGACGGGCAGTTCACAGTGAGCACCCAATTCGAAAACGGCCGGTCGAATTATAAACATTTTATTGCAAGTAGTTTTGACTTTGCAGATTCGGCGTTGCTGAAAATAAAGGCTCGTCGAGATACGTCCATTATAGGATTTCAGCACGAATGACAGAGATAAAGCATTCAAATATTCATTTTTGAAAACATTTCTGTTATCGTTCGCGCTTTTCACTAATCATATTCTCGTTGCAGTCGTTCATCTCAAATTGTCCGGCTTTTCAAGACGATCAACTCAACAATTTTATATGATCGATCATCTGACCGCTGTTGGATTGCCAACCAATAGAATCGCATTGGCAATATCAGCTTCACCATGAGGTTGCCTGAATGTGACGAAGTCATTATCCCGCACGGATGCTAAACAATCGACATCCAGTATAAACTCTGAATCACTCTTCTCATTCATCCTTTAACTTCTATCTTCTTCTTTTTCTAAACGACCGCCCCGAGTCTTCGTTCCCATATAAGTGATTCATTCATCGAATAATTATATTCGATCAACTCTTTCTCTGCTATTTTTCTGGCTTCAATAAATTTTACATGTCAATGCAAATTATTATGCGGTAATATTTCTCATATGAGTAGATGACGTTTTGTTGCTGTCGTTTCGCTGCCATAACATTCCGCCGCCACCACTCCTTCGCTAATATATTCATAGAGTACTCTAAACAATAGTCAAGCAGATAAAGTTTTCATTCCTATAATACGTTGTATCTCATGAAACTTAAACTTTCGTCTGATAATGAAACTGCTTTTCTTTTCTAATAAAATGCATATGTAATGACCATCTCCAGAATTGCCACCTTTTCAGATGACTGTATACATTTGAGCTATTTTTTTGGAAGGTTGTTTTCAAGCAGCATTCGAATTTGCAAATGCAGTTTCAAAAGTTCACACTGAGCCAATTCTGTTTATAGTCGATGAAATGCAAGGATCATTTTGAAGAGAAACACGGACTACTGCGTACGAATTCAAACCGTGAATGCCATTTTCGAGCGATTTCAGATCGCTTGATCTGCTGATTGAACTCTTTCTGTCTTGCTTAGCAGCAGGTTTCAGTCTAAAATTGATCGTTGCAGACACAATGAAATGAAGCAATCGGTTTTCAAGAATTCATACATTTTATGTAAGCTTTGTGAAGCTGCTAGATACTATGTACACTTTTCAAAACCAGACGATTTGGAGAATCTGAAGATGTGTAGAAATCGTGATACTTCTGAGCGAATCTGAGGAATGTACCAGTTTGAAAGCATTGCTCCTGATTCTTCTCATAAATCTATATGTTTCTGCTTTATCTGCACGAAACGGACCTACGATAAGATCTATCAGTTGCAAATTTTTAGCTTTCTAGGTCTCGAATGAACTCACTTATGATCACCGAACATATTCTCGCTGAATTTTGTCGTTGTGTTTCAGATCTTGTTGATTTCCGTTCGATATATTCGTAAGGGAACAAAGTTATTAGCTCTTTTCTCACAATAATAACAAACGCTCATTAATGCTTCTCACCAAGGTTTTTTATATTCGGATGCACTAAGGACTGAATGGAAGGTGCCAAGGCAACTGGTTCGTAGATTTCTTAGGGATCACGATATTCGAGAGGGCATTGAAGATAAGTCGATCGGATACGAGAGTGCTCGAGTTTCAGCACTGTTTGAAGTGTAAAATAAATATCATTTCAATTTGTTGTGTCACATCAGTTTCCGTTATCATTTGATTATCACTTCATAATTTCAGCGAATATTCATACAAACATCCAAAATAAATAACCAAGTAAATACGAAATAATTCAAGGTAATATTGCGGTAACATTTGGGTGATCAAGTATGCAGCAATCGTCCAGAACAGCTGTACAACAATCATCATCAATCAATCCGAACTTTGCAAAAAATTTAACAGCGTTTGCTTTAAGTGTCTCCTTCTTGTAGCGTCCTCTCGGGATTCCCTTGTTACTGCATACAATCATCTGAAAATACGACTTCCTCATTTACAATGATAGAAGTTTGAAAGTATGTTCCGTGGTGAAGAAAACTGTTGAAAGCTTAGATGCATATTGATAAATGGCTAGCATGAACAAATGTGATCAAACAGAAATGGAATGATATTGATTTGAGGGAAGGAAATTCGCATTGAAATTTAAATGAATTATTAAAAGTTTGCAATTGTCTAGAGATGGGTGAGTGAACAATTCTCGTTGAACCTACCCGATTGACAACGGTGGACGAATCCAGCACCGCACAATTCGCAAAGTGCTTTCGGTAAGTATCAGCAAGCTGAAAAAAAAATTGAATTGAACTGTTGATTTCAGTCGGAATTGTACTGCAGATATTGCAGTATTTATACATTGCACTCTTCTATCAGAGAAAATCAGTGAAACGATGCGACTCGCAACTATTTATTAATCAACAAACCTTTTCTGCGGATTCATCAACATCTTCTGCAGATATCAGTACCTTCAGCACAAGTGATCCTGCAAACTCATTGACAATAACTGAGTTAAGAGATTACTCAAAGAGTAAGTAAGCGACGCTGCTTGAGATTTCTGTTTTTCGCCTGTGAAAAATTGTCAACTATCAGTTGTAAGTTCCTTAGAACACATTCACTAAATTTTGCACCAAGCTGTTTAAACTTTTGAAACAGCAACATAAAAGACCAAATAATCTGTGAATTGCAGAACGAATATATCAAAAATGCGCTTTACTGACCAGTGCTTTTAAGTACTTTTCTCATTAATTTGATGCTGCGATCTTTTTGAAACACTGAGACGGGGCAAACGACTTCAACCTCGTCAATTTTTGGCAATTTCGTTGGACAAGCATCAATATAAAGAGCATCGTATTTCCAACCTGAAACGGAAATAGTCAAAATACATTCTTCCGATGTCAATCCAAGTTGTTCCTTAATGTATGCCTCTTTTCAACTGCCGTTTATTGTTGAAAAGAAGTTGCTTCCAAAGACCTGAGTATGACGGCGTTCATGATGTTCACAGCAAAACTATTTACTTTTGGTGTTATAGCTATAATATAAGTGAACGATCAGAACTCGTGTTCGGCTATATCAGTCCATTCAGCAATATTCAGAGCAACTTATGTTGCAGCTTACAGCAATTGAAATAAACTGAAGAAATAATCATAAGATTATTGCTGATGGAAATACTCAACCATTTTTGGCAGCCTTTCTGAGGAGAGTGAGTCCATTCATGACGAGAACTCGCTGCGTTTTGTCTTCTATCAATCCGAAGTATTTACGTGCCACTCTAACCATTGCTGGTTCTAGCTCAGCGATTGTGATCTTCATCTAAAATTGTTTTACAAGACTACTGAAGATTTTTCATGAAGGCAAAAGCGTCGGCTCGAAAAAGAAACGTGTCACGAGCGATCGTGATTAATCGGTGGATGAATGAACATCGATTGAGCACTGCTTCCTTGTCAGTGAAGTGATAGAGTAAGCATGAAAAAAGCTGCAGCAATGATATTTTACTTTCGGAAAAGTGTAGTGCAGGTAGTTGGTTAAATGAGCACCACCGAGACCAATAACGAGCACGTTTGATGTGGCATTCTGATCGACTTTCAACGATCCAATTGCAAAGGGCGGAACAATAAGAGGACGAATACCGACTTCAAGCTTGCGATAATCAGGCTTCAGTGTTGAAGTATCGAAAGGGTTCGTCTCTGATATATCTGCAATGGCAAAAATGGAGTCATGTCTATTAAGAGCATGGAAATTTGCATTGAGACAGAATATGCAATTGTGTTCATGGATTGTGTATTGCAGCATGTTTGTTCAAGCACGACAGACCACAACTATTGCCTGATTATTGAATGTCACAGAATCAGTCAGTGGGAAATGCTGGACATTATGAGCATTGAATCTGAAAGGTCCCAAAGAAAACGGTTGAGCAAATAGTTACAATATTTTTTCTCAAATGCTACTGCAGAAAATGTTGATAGCCAACAACAACGATTGAATTTCTTTAGAAAATATCCTTGATCTGTGAGAAAATCAAAATAAATTCAGATGTAGTTTCGTTCACTTTATCATAGAAACATGAATATGAACGACATTCATCTATTACAGATGCGATAAGATTCATTTGGGTTTTAGCAAGATAGCAAGATCGCTGCAAAATGATCAAGTTAAGAAGTTCGCTTTGAAGAAAGCAGTGATAAGAAACTCACTATCAGGAACGCTTAGCCTGAGTTCGCTCACTTCCTGATCGCGATAATAATTCATAATTCTGCGGTAAATCGTTATTTTCGAGCTGCAATTTCTCTCATAAATGGGACATCACGCTGCAAATGTGTTATTCAATGGATACTGGCAAGAGAGTCACATCCAAAAGTGTTACCTGTTGTCAGGATCTCTAAATACTAAGTCCACAACCGACAGATGTGCCGTAGAAGTATTGAATGTATCAATTTCTACCACCATATATTTTTCGAACGATGTGTTAAGTAGTGAAGGAAAAGGAGGTTCAGCATAGATGAAAGTTCCTTTATTGTACCCCTATAAAGCAATTATGATAGCATTTACTTGCCTCATTCTTATGACCTTCTCAATGAATATTTGAAATTATTTGATTGCATAATTTCACAGCCAGTATAAGCTCAAAAAGTTCAAGTCAGCTTATACGTTTTAAAAAATTCCACAAGACTATCGCATGATTCTCACTTCAGTGGAGATCAATGCGGAAGGGCGATATATTTGCGTTTCAGCTCGCTCAAAATATCATCAGATTGTTCGTGCGAAAAGTGTCGATTGAAAAAGATTATCAGAAACTAGTTGCAACGTTTGCTTTAAACAATGAATTACAACAGTGATTGAGCTGGGCGATATTTCGTGTTTTCGGACATGTTTCTAAACGAGTTCATCAGATTCAAGAAATACGACGGAAGCAAAGTTATAGATCATCGACAAAATCACGCTTATGCTCCAGCCAGTTTTCATTTGAATTTAATGAGAGGGACTCTAGTGATTGCTCAAATTCGTAACGATGAACATCGAGCCAATGTTTCATTCATCTATTGACACTCATACGTGTTAAAAATAACTCGAATTGTTTTTGATGTCATAAAATGATATATTTGCTTACCACCATAGACAATGCAAAACTATTCAAACATATCGTAAGAATAATTGCAGTCCGAACGCATTCGAATGAATTCATCGTACTGACAACTGCAAAAAATTGCTTGATTTAGGATGTTCGTGCATTGGAACAGTCAGCTAGTCGATAAATTCTAACGATGAGATCTGCTTGCACAATGCGAAATTGCCAAGTGTTAAAATTTCACTTGGACGCGACCTAGTTGCAAAGGAGAACAACGAATGAAAATGGGGTTGTTGCAGCAATAAGGTGCGAAATAATTGTGATTTTTTTTTGATTCGATCAACATTCTTTTCTTTTTCTTCTTTCGAACTCGTTTTTTTTAACAACCAGCACTCGTCATCAGAACAATCATGCATGTTTTAGGAATGGATGAAAAAAACGAACAATTTAATGATTATGTGATATAATATGAAAGTATTGGACCCTAAATGATCGCTTTTTCACTCGTGTTGGAATTATTCTCCGTTTGCAGAACAAATGATACTAGCAATAGAGCGCACCCACAACAATTCATTTGTTGTGGGTGATTGGGAGAATTATCCATCAAAAATATTACTTATCCTCGCACTATATGAACAGCAGATAACATTTTCGCATCACTTGTATAATATGCATAAAACCCGGAAATGAACATCGAAGTTACGAGAATGTATTTGCGGTTATTTGTTACAAAGAAACGACTTTCACTCAATTAAACTATTAACATAGCGCTGTCAACTCTGGGAGTACTCTTACTGGTAAAGGGTTCAGCAGTGGAAATACCGCAGATAAATTTGTCGTTGTTGTCAGAGGTCACATGGAAGTCGTGTCGATGTGCACAGAGGAAACTGACTTTTTGCTCGACTCAGCAAATGATCGAATGACATCAGTTATCGCTCCTCTTAGTTTATTTCACTTAGGACTTGAATTTACAGAATTAATCATTTAGTAATTGGACAAATGAGTGGAAACAGAATACTTGACGGACGTATACTTTGGTGACTTAGTGAAGCAAGCACCCTCATTCCACCAGCTATGTTGCATTCTGATCAACTCAAAATCAGAATGCACCATTGCTGATGATATAATGAACACGAACTGAGATACCAACTGTGCACAACCAACCAAATGGTTCCACTTCTAAGGAGTTTAACAAACTGATGATAATAAATTTGCTTTTTGATTATATACAAATCGAAGATCAAAAGGACCACCTTCCGTCATCGACAGCATTCGTTTCACATTGTTCAAACAGCAGATGAAACATTGCTTTTGCTTGCAAGTTATTTCAAGCCACTGAAACGATGTTCGACATGTCATCATGCAAACATCACTAAAACATCCCTCAACGCGCCAAACTGATGTAAAAGTCGAAATTAATTATGTTTTATTGCAACAAACAACGATGCATCATTCCAAATTATCGTAATGTACATGAAGTAAATAAATGCTTTGAATGATTGTAACACTTCATTACATACCAATTTTATGCATTTCTCATGCATCGATGACCATCGCAATTCACAAACTATTTGCAAACGCAACCAAAAACAATTCATCGTGTGCACTGATTGTGAGCGAAGAAAAACTGTCCATCGAATGTTTCAGCCTTGCGAGAATATCGAAAATTGAATTCCAAACATGCACAATAGTTCTGAGTTCTCGTAATTCAAAAGCGGGTTCGTTCGATACTTGATTGAAGTGATTAGTGATTGGTTTGCCAACACCAATACGTGCAAAATTACTGCCTTCGAAAGTGAAAAGAAACGAAAGTGTTCACTGATAGGCGTCAATTCTCAGAAAAACGATTTAATTCAGAGGATAGTATGTAGTTTCGCTGATTAGTAATGAAATAAATATTGATTATGATCGATAAATTTGACAGTTCAGAAGTGCCTGAGCCATCTGAGTCTTTGATCTGTCATTAGTCTGCAACACAGGATTGAAGCTACAGCAATCAGAATTCGAATACTTTCAGCTGTTTTCAGAATGCGAAGCAACACATTGTATAATGTTCTCAGCCTGATTGATTCTACTGATCCGTGATTATGTACAGTGCAATGGTATCAGCACACAATATCGCATAAGTAAAATATTACCGTTCATTCATGATCAATCTACAAATTTGTAATTGTAATGTTCGGGTGATAGTAAATGCAGCATTCGTTGACAGCAGCCATACAGCATTCTTCGTCGAATAAACCAAACTTCGTATAGAATTTCACTTCATTTTCCGTGAGCACCTTTGCTTCGTACCGCTCCTTTGGGACTCCCAGAGGGCTACACACAAGCACCTGTAGAATAGAAGGAAATTATGGCGAGCAATCTCACGTTTGCCATTAAATAGCTCAGAACAAAACAAACTCTTCGTGGCAAATCATTTCATCACAACGTTCAGTACTGCTAGGATCAATCTCAAACAATGCAAATGTGATTCCAAATGTTCAGAGACTGGTTCAATAGAGTCAGAAAATTTCCGCATTAGAAATGATAACATCCACATCTACTAGCGAACTGCTTCCACTATCTTATTGTCGCAAAATAAGAAACTAATGAATAAATATTGTCATTCGAAAGGCATTGCGTGAGGTAGGTCATAGTACTGTCATAGATTCCATATGGAATGGGAGCTTTCTTGTGCTGAATTAATTAAAGTTTGCAACGAATTCGAAGTGCTATAAACTCACGCGATTGTTTGCCGTAACCATTTCGAGTATCGCACAATTCGCAAAATACTTCCTGTATTTATCGGCTACCTGAAATAACATTCAAATGATCGTTTTAACGCGCACGTAAACACGGAACAATACTTCATTATTCAAACGAATGATTTATATCAAAGTGATGTTCTATGAAATGACCATCTATGAAATATTTTAAGAATGCATTCGAAATGTACTAACGAACCCTTTGTGCTGATTCATCAACATCCTCTGCGAAAATTAGCATTTTTATCACCAATGAACCTGAAAAAGTGATTCAATTCGAAAGGAAGCTAATGCAAAACAACATTTTAATTTTCTTATCACTATTCAAATAAAATCAAAATCTTTACAGTTTACTTAAACAATTTCTGGGCAAACAGTCTTCGGTTGAAATATGCTCAATGAATGCTGCATCCTTTCTTTTTTTTTGAAAATTTGAACACATGAAAGGTTATCTCTATATTTTTTCAAGGAAGTGGATGTAATTGAAAGAGCAGGTTGTTACCCTGCATTCATGAGCATCATTGAATTTTCTTACCGTTATCCTTGAGAACATCCCTCATCAACGCGATGTTGCTCTCGTCAGCAAATACTGGAACGGGGCACATCACTTCGATCTCATATGGATATTTCGTTGGACATGCATCAATGTATAGTGCGTCGTATTTCCAGCCTAAAAGAGAAAGATTGAGATCAGATTCATCAATCAGCAAAACCTATGCATCACCATGTAAATGTACAAAGCTATCACACCGTACCAACTGGGAAAGTGACCGAATTTTTCAAGAGATGAGCAAAATTGTTTTTATTACGGCTTGGAATGATGCGATTTATTCATCGCTCCAGATGGTTGTACAGAAAATACACGATCGGGCATTATTCATGAAATTTATTTATAAAAAGATTGACTGCAACAAATGAGATATTTGGTTCCAAGATGGAGCGATGGCATCCGAACCAAATTTCAGTTTGGTCTGAATCCGACCGAATCGACTTCACAACACTCCAAAATTCGGTATTACAACCCATATTGAGAATTCCTCGATCGAATTCATATTTTGAGATTTCGAAATTCGATCTTTCGACCGAATTTCAAAATTCTTAGCTCAGAAAAAAATTTTGCAATCGAAAAATTTTTGAAATTTGGGGAGAAAGATTAATCGCAATGATGTATTTTCAGGTTTGTAAGGACTATTTCAACGAACTGAAGCATCCATGTAACAAAATTTCATTAGAATGTCAGCGATGTCGTCCTAATCAGAGTTTGCGTTATGATGTTAAAAAACTCAAACTGTTGAGTGGGTAGAAGGAAGAACTTCGACGGAGATTCTCTCAGCCGGAAAAGTGTTCGAGGAAGAATATCCCGACTAGGGAATTGTTGACAGTGAATTAAAAAGTGTGCAAAATTACGAACTGTGATTGCTTGTGTGTTGGAGCAAAGGCATTGACAATTCGAGATGTCTGAAATGATACGTGGGTGAGCCCCAATCAATGATGCCGAAGCTTTTTCCGTAGAGAAAAAATTATTTCTCTCTCAAAAAATTTTTGCAACATGGAGTAGCCGATGCTAAGAGCAATAATATAGTTTCCTTTCGGATCCGAAATGGAGCAAAGCAAATTTTGGAGTCGAATTTTTAAAAAAATTGTTGAACAGGTGTGGAAACTGAAGGCGAAATTTTTAAAACGCGAGTCGGAGATGAAATCTGGAAAATGTGGAGCGTGAGCCGGTGTTGGAGAAGGTGTCGACACACCAAACATCAGGCTGTTCATCCCGAACACCTTGCGAGGATTCATGATAAAGCTACCGGCCAGTTGGTACTCAGCACCACCACCGGGTTTTATTGATTTGCCACTGCCTCAGCTGCATCTCATTTACAACAGCACTTCGTAACCTCAGCACCTTTGCAGTCACGCTGAATACAGTTTTCCAATCGAGTGAATTTTCATCGATACTTTTCCACAAACGCAAATCAACACTTTTGCAGTTGGCGGGATTCGATGCATTTGCACACACCGAGCCAGTACTCTCTAGGGCACTCGAATATCGCAATAACGAGAACGTATTTATGAAGATGCATTTGCGTGCATGAACAGATCTATCTGATTTCAGTGATGCAACTCATCACGTATCCACCAATTGTGTGCTTTCTGCTCAGAAATGCTATACTTTAGGCTATAAAAGGTGTCTCGGCAGCGGACAGAAATAATTACGAAAAGGCACCCACGTTTTCGTTCACATTGGCGATTGCTATGTGAAGGTATTGCATCATCGTCTATTTTTTTCTATATGACATCAGTCATATTGCATAGGTGCGTTTGTACGTAGCAAAACAAAAAATAGAGCCATGTCTAGAAAGAGAAGTGCGCGCTTTTGCACTGTATCCATCTAACAGAAGTGCAAAAATTTCGCTTTAGTGATGGTAATCGAACGAAATTTCGGTTCGGTCGAAATCGGACCGAAACTATTGTTTGAATTTCAGAAATTCGATATTCCGGTCTTCAGTATGGTATTTTGGAATAAGTATACGTTTGATTACTAAACATGGTGGTTTTTCTTATCGGTATGATGAAGCTGGATGGAATTTCAAAAAAAAGTCCTCGATGGGGTAAGTATAATCAATAAGTAGTGACCATATTCAGCTGCTTTCTTCAGAAAGTCAACTCCATCCATGACCAAAACGCGTTGAGTTTTATCTTCTTTCATCCCGAAATATTTTCGTGCTGCTTCAACCATCGTTGGCTCTAATTCGACAATTGTCAAATTCATCTGGAACCACTATCAGGTCATCATTTACAAATTTACAATCTAGGAAATCGCCCACATACTCTATGCATCCTCATCACCGTTGAGCAACGATCAATTTCTATGTATAGAAGTGGTAATATGTCACCTTCGGAAAAGTGTTATGAAGATAATTGGTCAACTGCGCACCACCGAGGCCAATCACTAAAACATCTGATTGTGCATTCGAATCTGCTTTCAATGATCCAGTCGCAAAAGCAGGAACAAGGAGAGGACGACCGCCGATTTCGATTTTGCCATAATCAGGCACTAGTGTTGAAGAATTGAATGGGTTGATGTCTGTTATGTCTAAAGGAAGAAAATTTATAGGTGGTTCCTCTTATCGCGAAAATATTGATCGAGGTTGGTACATTTTGTTGTTGGCAGGTCTTCTGAAGGAAGAGATACAACCAGCAATATTTTGTTGGCAATTTGAGTAGGTTTATTTGAATCCTATTTCCTACCAAACTTGTCTTGAATTCACCCAAAGATACAAAAACTATTCAAATGCTGATAGAAGCAACTTCATTCGGCTTGCTCACGGGCGACAGGGAATCCTATCAAAACATTTAGGTTGTTGAAAGGGGAAGAAAGAACCATCTGTCATATTCTCAACGAATTTGATTCAAATACGACAAACTGTTGTAAGTTACACAGTTTATGAATATTAAATCAAATTCCATCAGTAAATCAACGAGATAAATGAAACCTACTATCTGGAACAGAGAGTTGAAGTTCGGTCACATATATTTCGTCTCGATCTTCATTGAACATTCTTCGTTTCATCTGTATCTGTGATCTGTAATTGATGGCGTTGTAGCAGTTGCATTCTCGCAAGAGAGGTTTAATGTAATTTTGCTCGTCGAGAACGCTGAATAGTTTGGAAATATGTCCGAAAAATTGACCTGTTCCTTGGATTTCGAAAAGCCAAATCCACAATCGAGAGTTCTGCCATGGAGGTGTTAAATTCACCGATCTCTACGACCATGAAAACATCGAAGGAAGTGTTAAGTAGCGAGGGGAAAGGAGGTTCAGCAAATGCGAAAATTCCTTCGTTGAAGCCCTGGAAGCCAATGAACATTGCATCTCTTGTTGGTATATGTGCATTTGCACATTAAAATTGCTAATTATTCGAAAAAAGCATTTTGCAATTCTGAAAAGAGTTTTGAAATTCACCGATCAAATTTTTGAGACTCACGCAGGTTTTTGAACTCTTCACAGATCTAGAGAAATAAATCAGTTGCCATCACTATGATGTATTCGTTCTTAAGACCAAGTAGTGAGAAGATTTGATTTCTATTGATGGATGTCGCGACTGATTCTTTGTGAAGTGCAAGCCAATTGTTATAGACACTGCCTTGTCTGATTCATAGAGAAGACTGATTTGTCATTCAGTACTCTTCATCAACCTATTATGAAACGTAGCACTAACCACGATTGAGACGACACAGTCAATTGAGCATAATGCAAAAAAAGCCAGAAGTTCGATACCTACGAATAGATTCATCGTACTGAAAACCATAAAATGAATATAATCACGTAGTTTGTATTGAACATTTTTATAATACGATATGCGATAGGTTCTGAAAATGAGTTCCAAAATGAAAACTCGACGAAAATTTTCATGTCGATTCCATTATCAAATATAATACCAATTATGAGCAGCGATCAAATGCAGTTATTTTCTGCATTAATATTGAATGAAACGAAAATGATATATGCGATCAAATAGTTTCGTCAACATTTTCGTCACATTTTTTAGAAAGTAATTTGTCGCCTATAGCAAACTAAGAAGTGGCTTTATTAAGGCTTTACAAATGAACGTAAACCGCTCGATGGAAGAAGAATTAGATGAAGGATTACCTATAAGTGATCGCATTTCAAAAGATTGCTTCTTTCCATTGACAAGAATGAATGGCAATAATGAAAGAAATGTCGAAAATTGGTCGACAGGAAAAGGTGAACCGACCATCATAATTGCTACCTATCTCAGTATGAGTTGAACGTCGAAGTTAATAAATGAGCAAGACAACTTGTTTAGGTGAATGAAGCATTTCTTCGAATGAAATATGACAATAATTGCAGTGTCTCATACAAGACACACCTACCTACGTCTGCATTTCGAGATTCATAAACAATATGCGTGTCATAATTATTCTTACTATATTAATTTTTCTTTGAGCGATAATTGAAGTATGACTTCAATTTATTGTTCCGGAGAATTCAATTCACTGCTGATTATGGTTATGACATCTAAATTACTTATATTTGTCCACAGTGTTTGTGGACACATTTAAGGAATTTAGATTTAAGGCTTCTATGTCGCAGTCGGTTGACGCGTTCTACTGTTAACTGAAATGTTGCTCGATTAAACCCTCCCCTTCCTCCACCCATGAATTTTATTCGATTACGAGTGAACCGGTTGTGATCAGGGTAATGTGAACATTACAGATCCCTCCGAAAGAAGAGCAAGTGGGAATGTCATCATTAGATGGATATGTCGTTAGAAGTTACTTATGACCATATTGAGCAAGAACTCCATCAAGTGGTGACTGGGAACATTCAAACTGTTGAATGAAAACTGATTCGCCAAAACATCGCAGAAATACTTCAAACGGAAGCAACGAAGGAAAAGTTGAAATGGCGATTTAGATTTCATCATCATAATTTGATCGTTATCAAGGTGCTTGTAACCAAATGAATGGATCCTGTTCTGGTGTTCAGCAAACGTTGTTTCTATGTAAGTTAGCGAATTTGCTTGCGGATTGTACGCAAATAAGACCATCAAAATGAGCATTTGATTTGGTCTGTGGTTCGTTTCATGCTATTTGTTGCGTCTTATGAAAATGTGTTTTTAACTGGAATTGATCACTACAACCATTAGGCAAACTGTCCGTTATGCAAACTGTCCGTCATGCAATGTGTCGTTAGGCAAAATGTCTTTAGGCAGATTGACAGGGTACCCACTACAACAGATCAGAAGATGAGCAAAAGGAATTTCTTGACTGTAGGCATTCAAAATTCGTAAACACTCTTTATAGCATCGGAATAAAGTTTCATAAATACACTATCATTCTCAGTAAGATACGTACATACTGAAAATTTTCGCACAATTATTTGCTCGTATCGACACAGACAGCTATTTAATAGACACATCCGACTGTAAGCAAACAATAACGAGAATTTGCGTTTATTTTTGAGAGTCGCATTTTAAACGAAAGACGTTATTTGCTTATAATTCGTGCATAGAAAATATACGAACTGCCGTTCTGAACATTAATCTAATGATCCGTTGTTACTCTTGATCCGTGCTTATAATTTTATCGCAAACGTTCGTGCGCTTTTTGCGCGTTTGTATCGTACACACAGTTTGCATATGATTTGCGTATGGGAAAATAATGTTTTTTCCCTGATTTCATGAGCACGACGTAAGAAAGACATGTTGGGGAGCATTTTTATGGGAGGTTTGTACGTATAATATCGATAAATAATGTCGTCCAAAATATTCAGTAAAGTCGCTGTTTCAGTACGGCAACACTCTACCATATCATACAAAACGCTCATTTTTTTGAATGACATTTTGAATGACAGTAGATATTCCCATAATATTTACAGACACATACGCATGAATATGAATCAATCACAAAATCATTTAACGTGAAAAGAATATCCTTCATCTCATCCATTTGATCATTTCGACAATCCAACATCCCTGTAGAACTTTAGTGTATTCTTTGATAACTCATCTGAATTGAATTGCTTAGCAGGAATTCCTTGTGCACTGCACACAGTTACCTGGAATATATTCTAGTGATATTACTGAAGTGTTGTTAATTGAAAAGCAAAATAACGATTTCGAAACGGTCTACTTTTCAGAAAATTATGCATAAATAAGCACAAAGTGGTTTAGAGTTACCGATGTGGATACGAGTGCATTTATTACGTAGCTAAGTAAACGATTTGAGTTGAATGACCAGCAGTAGTTATTTGAAGTATTACTGTCAAAGGCCATCACTATTAGTAGATTTCGTCTGCGTGTTTTTGACAAATCTGCTCTCAAATCTGTTTGGAAAATGTCTGCTATAAGAGGGCCTTCTCGAGATCGCGCGAGATGCTGATGCGATAGTGAAGCGATGTGACTTCCATTAGGGCGGTGGGTGAGAATCGACGACGTTTTACAAGGCGATCATCGAAAATTGTTACTGTTGTTAGTGGCCTGACATGGGCAAACGCTCTCGCTCTCTCAATTGACCCTAACAGTGAGTGCTATCGGAATAACTGGAATTTCCGTTCATGTGTGGAGTGCTCTATGGAGAGTTAGTCTGAGAATTTTCAAGATCGGACATTGCCATTGCTGTCAAGATTTTTTTATGAACTGGAAAAGGTTTAGTTACCCGATTCAGCGTACTCAACATGGGTTGTATAGCACAGTTTGCGAAGTACTTTCGATAAATGTCCGCTATCTAAAAAAGAATTTACAATGACAGCGGAAGCATTTTTGAATCAGCAATTCGTTCTTGATAACTCCTGATGAAACCAACAGAATTTGTGCACTTCTTACTATTTAGAGTGCTCAGCAATAAAGAATTGCGTCCCAAAACTAAGACTCACACTCTCAGCACGTTGGTCGACAAACCATGTGAAAAGAAGCATTTTTATGGATAACGTTCCTGAAAATACGTTTGAATATCGCTTTTTCAAGTCCCAATCGTTGTTGGTTATATGATCAGCACGAAATTTGAGCAATTCGGTTTGGTGAAGTAGCGATCTGAGATCCAAAAAGGCTCACCAATTGTCAAAATGAGACGAATCATTCATTACGAATCCACAGATAAGAATATTCGAATGTTCAACAAACCCGTATCAAGTAACGCTGATCGAATTGTTTGTATGTTGGTCTCATTCAGGAATATGGGTATTGGACACATCACTTCAACTTCGAAGGGAAATCTAGTTGGACATGCATCGATGTAAATTGCATCGTATTTGATCCCTGAAATTAATCGCATTTTCATTCTATTTTACAGAGTTCGCGCAATTCTTAACGATGAGCACTTCACGACCCCCACTCCTGCCCCCTAATAATGTGGGTTCCGATAACTTTCCGCAAAAACAGATACTCGTATTCTGAAGACGAGCCTCTTCTTGAAGAGTCCTGTAAATATTCTAAACCGTCCATAACGACAACTCGCTGTGTCTCATCTTCCTTCAAACCAAAATATTTGCGAGCAATTTCAACCATTGTCGGTTCAATTTCAACTACCGTTATGTTCATCTGCAATCGTGATTTCATCACAAATCAAATTCATAATACGACAAACTGACGAATGATTCGTTTTTCACATCAGTCGTTCGTAAGGAACCATAAAGGTCACAAGAGTGTACAGAAAAAATGGCATGAATCAACGCTATAAAAAAGGGTTCGCGTACGGCAGTCCTGTTGCGAGTTTATATACAACAAGTTTAGTGGAACGTAGATTTATTGCTGCATAATTCTAATTGATTTCGAAGCAATAAATGACGAGTGAAAATGCCAACATTGGGGAATTTATGATGAAGGAAATTATTGATTTGTGATCCACCAAGACCAATTATGAGAACGTTCGATTTAGCTTGCGGATCTGTGCTAAGCGAACCAACAGCAAACGGAGGCGCCACTACACCTCGAACTGGCGGGTGCAACTTTGCATAGTCAACGCTTAACGAGGATGTGTTGTAGGGATTTATTTGTGCTATATCTGTAAGATGACCACAAATTCATATTCAGTTGTCAGCTGGATCATTTAGAACGCTCATTTTCAAGCGCTCCGAAAACAATCAAACAGCAACAGAGCTCCATCAAGTGACACATAAGGATTGCTAACAAACCTGATGGGACAAGCAAGGCGAGTTCCGTGATGAATATTTCAGCGCGATCTCCATTTAGCATTCTTCGATTGATGTGTATATGTGAACTGAAATTTCGAATTTCCGCATGTCCACGGTTGACGGAAAATACTTTATGAAATGGGCAACAGTGAAAAGTTGCGTTTGATGCTAATGTGTGACGAACGTTTGCTGAATTTGGATTTGGTTCACCAAAAATCAGTCAAGACTTTCTGCATGCGTCGATTGGTTGAACTAGTTTTTCCCTATACTCTTGTTTGAACCAACCGAAATGCAACCCTCTCACCTATTCAAAGGGTCTTTCGATGCGATATCAACAACCATCAATTTTGCCATGGACGTATTAAACGATGCAATTTCAACAACTGCTGTGCCGTCGAAGGACGTATCCAACAAATGATTTCCACCTTGCGTCAACATATAACTGTAATAGTGAAAGCTGCTCCTCAACATCTGAATTTAAAAATCACTTTTTTGTTGAAATGTTTTGCAAGTTTCGGTAGAGTTTGAGTTGGTTAGATGAGTTGCTACTCTCCGTCATACCTTTTAGGGATCTCGGAGGAGTAAACGAGGACTTCGCTGAATATAACCGATATCATTTTTGTAAACTTGAGATTATACGGGCATACGAGTTCATTTTCCTAAACAGCCATTCATTGCGCGAAACTGTTTCAGTCTCGTGGCTATGTGCAATGCACGGCAGTTTTCTGTGTTCGAAAGCAATCGAACGCAGCGGACGCTTAATGTAAAGAACAAAGAATTGTTGAGGTGAGCATCACTGACCGTTATTGCGAAAACGAATGCAATGCTTAAGAAAACTGCAAGACGTCCACATTTACGATGCATTCCTGAACGCATTTTTCTGTTGTAAATGTCGATCATCAGTGATCAATGAGCAATTCGCAGAATTTCATAAAAAACAACTCAAGCAAATTCACCAAAAATAGGTTCAACACAGATCGTTATCTGAAAATCATCCATTGATTTTGGGTCTTCCGCGATTTCAAAACTGGAAATTACAATGATCGCATGAATAGTTAGTAAACACCAATGATTCGAATCGATCGAATATTCGTTTTTGACAATTTTCGAAATTTTCAACGATTATCGAATTTCAGAATGGTGAAAGTGGAATCCATCGAAATGCGATGAGAAAGACTGAATATTGTTTGGATAAACCTTAGTTGATAAAAGAGAAAATGAAAGTTGTCGGTTTCCACCGAACCATTTATCCATTCAATTACCACCACTAGAGAGTGCATTGTGAAACGGATATAATTGTGAGTTGACATACTTTGTGCAGATCACGATTACGTTCACCTTTTTTGCTATGGCCGAGAGTAAAAATCGCTTTCCGCAAATCAGTCAATTATTTCGAGAGGAAAGTACTCCATAGAGAACCGGCACTGGCCAGCATAATAGCGAAACAAAAGTGAGCACAGCATTCAATGATCATCAATCAACACAACAATTGCTGTTGATCGAAAGGTTAGTTTTAGGGACGCCTAGTTGGTTTCATTCTCTGACCACTCTTCTCATCTCAAAGTTCGTGCCATGAAATGGCGACAAGCTGGAGAGCAAGTAGTACAGACTTGATATTTCCATGAGACAACGAAAGAAAATTGTAACTTCTTTAAGCACTGCTAACTGGATCATTCAGCCACCACACGTTCAAACGGTTTCGTTGAGAGTTGCACCAATAAGGAATTGAAAATTCAAGACAGAATCAGTCACGCTACATCAATAACTCTTTCATGTATTGGTTGAATTTTGAATTTGCTGGATTGCACATCAGGAAGATGCACGAAACAAAACCATCGCCGATTTTAGGTGAACTGGCAGAACCTAATTCACCTTGCTCCGGAAATATTCCATGCAAAATTTCAGCGAAAAGCATCGTACGTAAAACTCGCTCATTTGGCTCAAACTTTTTCGTGTGACAGTAAATTGAGTGTTCGTAATTGGAGCTGGATTTTTGAATTGTTTGCATTCGATTTTTGGTGCACAGTAGAGAAATGTTTGGTGTGGAAATTTTTTGTGGCAATTGAAGCATATCGTGAGCTGTTCAAGTTGCTCGAATTTATGAAGCGTTTCTTGTCGTTGAGCGTTCTTCTTTCTTGTTAAATGACCCATTGATTTTTTATGTGTTCGATGAAAATGACTCATGGTAGATGGAAAAAAGCAACCCTTATAATATTTCAGCTAGATTTACTACATGTGGAGCTCGCAACCAACCATAGGAAGTATTTTTCAATTGATGGTCACAACCACTGATTTTGAACAGCTGATTTTCATACTACCTAAAAAGTGCAGCTAGGGACACGTTACATGTTTTGACGTTGCGTTTCCTCAGAAGATCTACCAGACCAGTGTAGAATATATCAACTGAAATAGGTATTATAATTAGGTTGAGTGAATTAAGCAACCAACAAACGAATGGAAGTACATTGGCATTTATTTGTCAAACTTTCGAGATGTTTCGGAATAATCTGAAGAAGACATTGCATTCGTTGGTTACTGCACGAATACGTTGAATAATGGCTGACGAATTATGAATTGACCAAATTAGGGAAGGATGCGATCTTGTGCTGGAAGTCGATGAAGATTCAACAGAAAAATTTTCAGGCAGCCGAAGCATCGTTTAAGCGTGGATTGAGTGCACCGAAAAAAACTGCATGCATGGATATGACTTGTGATGATATGAGACGTTGGAATACACTGATAATTGTGTGCTACAATAAGAAAACGGAAACAACGAGAAAGGCTTGACGGCAAGTAGCCATTGCTGCTATACTAAAAATTTGAAGCAGCTCGCGCAGCTCAGGATGTCTTTCACCTATCGCAAAACTTCATTTGGCCTTCTGCTACGATGTAGGGGAGCATTTTTGCGCGACGCGTCAAAAATCGCGATGACTGATCACCAATTAGCAACGATCAATTCAGTGTTGCACTGAAAAGTTCGAGCACAAAGAGTGACCTCTGCGTAAGATATTTGAGGCTGAAATTTTGCATAGAACGACTATGAATTAACGCGTGAGTCAATTTCTGAGGGTGTATTTGAAATGGCAGAGGAAAATTCTCTCCGCATGGTTTTCGTATCACCACACTCTACACATTGTCTGCGAAGCGCTCTGGTAATGTACTATGTCGAACAAAGGTCGATTAAGTGATCTCAGCAACGGAACACTCACTCATAAAAACTAAAAGTGTTTGTGAGACTGAAATTCAAAAGCGTTTGAGCGTGACTTTTCACTGTAGGTGTTAATTCCAATGCAAATTGTTGAATAAGAGAGGCACTTCTGAAATGCATTTTATTCACTTAAAAAACTCCAAAAGAGCTGCATTCATTTTTTTGCTTTATTCATCAATGATATCATTCATCGATGTTTCACCCTTCAAAAAAAGATTATTTAAAATATTGCTTGTCGAATGTTGTACTTCGTATTATTGTTTCTATTATCCTTTATGACGACTGCCTATTCGGGCATGATGAATACTTCGTATAGAGTTGTTTTGCACACGGCTAAATTCGCTGGAAATAGCATCAAAAAAGTGTAAGAGCAACTCATTGACGAGAACTTTGACTGTGCGCGCTAATCAAATACGGGATATTGTTACAATAATTTCAAAGGGTAAAATGATGGCGATGAAGAACATGTGATGCTTTGTTTCGATTTCTAGATAATCAAAATCGTAAAAAAAGATTACGTTCAAGAAAAACGAACGTCCGTGTCGATACTGTACGAAAAATGTATGCCGCTATTGGGATTTCAACCGACTGGATTCCATAAAAATCAATTAGTCGGTTTGTGGAATGAATGTTGGTCAAAAAAAAGTCGAGCACGGTCAGTGTGGATTTCTGAACGGCACAAAACGAACACTTGAGCAGATCGCTTTTGATAAGAAAAGAAGAACTGCATCGAACCCTCCTCCCAATAGCAGCATATGAGAATGCGAACAAGCAAAACAAATCAAATAATATAAGTGCCCGGTTCTGGTAAAATCATCTCTCATTGTTCGGTCGAATCAAATTATAAATGCGGATCGTGCAAAGTGGTTCATCCACCTTTAAAGATTTTCTGTTCGATGTTTACAGACGTGATAAATCAATTTCATAAGGGATATCGCTGAATATTTTTACGCACACTGCCATTTGATGTGTGCTTTTGATGTTGTTCACGATAATGAAACGAAATTCGGAACAAAATAAGGAATGTGTTGAGGATAGCAGCGGTCGCGAATGTGAAAGAGAACAACCGAATGCAAACGAATGCTCAACGTTCAAATGGGATTGAACAGAGGCAACCTTGACAGTCCAATGTACAATATTTACAGATGCTTGGAATGTTCCATCTTTAGTAGCATTGCGAATTATCGCATTTGCACTAAATAAATCCGATTATTTTTCATACCATATTGCTTCATTTTATTATTGACTTAAATGGTACTGATTCGGTGAAAATCGAAATTGGATCACTGATCAAATTGAGACGAAGCCAACCGAAGTGAAATGCGAGCAAGGTGAGATGGGAGTGTATTGAAAATTTGATCCTATTCTCAGATTCTTTGTGGCTGGAGACGCACTTACAGTGATAAAAATGTTCAGGCATTTTTGTAACTTTCTAGCGTGGTTCACTCGAAAATTTCATTTTTACTCTCTGTGTCATTCAACTGGTTGGTCGAGTGAACATGCTGGAGTTTGTAATGACGACTGATTGGTCAGCTGTAATACCGATAGCAAAGAACATCAATAGGACCGATGCAATCTCTGCAGTACCTTCCACCTACTGATTGCGTGCAATTTGGCAAGCTTCAGTGATAAAAAACCTGAAACTGGTTGAATGCACATCTTGGATGTATCTGCAATCCGGTTTGTGTATGTTTTTTTGCATTTATTGATATGAGTGCACCTCTCGAGGGTGAATCGATTGCGATGAATCATATTCAGCGGAATTCAGCCGAGGACAAGTGGTTTTATGCGACGGGAATGTAACACAAACTGAGCACTCACACTGAACATTGCTCGGTAAGAGAATAAATAATAGAGGTGGTGCTCTGCATCACTCAGTAACACTGCAATGCGACATTAAACAAAGCGATATTACAGTCAAACTGGCGAGCACACTCGATGCAAGGCAGCAACGTTGCACGGAGGGAGACGTTAAACACGCTCGAATGTTACAGTCAAATTGGCGACCATAACCGATGGAAGTCACACAAGATCGTTCATAACAATGCGTTAAAATCTTCGTAATCCCAGTTTTTCATAAAAGTCCATCATCTTATGGGACATCAGATCCAAATTGAAGCGTTCCTTTGGAATGCCCTCACCGCTGCATACCAATACCTCAATGATTAATGTATGCATTAGAAGGGTTGTATGAATGTGCGGCTAACGAAAACAACTTCGATATAATGAACTCACTCTATTCATACGGTTGGGCATCGGTGTAACGATACAGTTAGCGAAGTACTTTCGATATTTATCGGCTATCTGAAAAGTTGTCTACTTGAATGCGTTCTATTAGTCTAGAAATGACACCAGCATCGCACAAGTAATCTTCGTTTTACAAGAAATATCTCTTGAGTTCGAGTGACCGAATGGACTCGAATGTGCGTGGCCGAATCTGAGTGGACCTTATCAACTTATTGACAGCAGTGCCTGTTCAAAATGTCAAATTCTGTTTTGCAAAAGCACATGTTCGCCGTGATACTGGTTAGAAATTCTAAACTCACTCACAACAAATGAATAATGATTTTAATAGACTCACTTTCTCAGATTCCTGCACAACTTGAGGTGTGAATACAAGCATTTTACTAATCATTGTACCTGAAAGTCATCGATTTCGTTCATACATTATACATAATATTTGGAATTATTAAAAAATGGCAAATTTCATCAAAATAATGCATCGAAAAAGGAATGCGTCGGATTATTGCAAGAAATTAATTACTGCCTGACAAACATGTTCGATCCTCGAATACAGAAAATAATGCAGAATGAAGAAAATGATTAGTCTGTAACTGAGTTCTCTTTTGAATGCTTTCCGATGAATTTTCATCTTTCTTGCAACTTCGCATTATTCTCAGTAACTTCAGGACAGTGATTCAATATCTTGGATTCTCATATGCAGTTCACACGTCATGAAAAGACCCGACTTAAAATAAGTTAGTAAACGTCGAAGAAGCGACTTCTCCGACATTCACTACTTAGTGAATCCAACATTCAACTTGTTTGACGTCAGAGAAGAAACGATGTCTATTTTCAAGCACTGTCACAGGAAAGACGGTAAGATGTTTAGATAGTTGAGAACGATACCTGTGTCCTTGAGGCACTGACGTATATGTCGGATCACTTCGTCTTCGAGAAGAGCAGGGATGGGGCACATAATCATGATTCCTTCTGGAAACCGTGTTGGGCAAACATCGATATAGATTGCATCAAATTTACGCCCTAAAACGGTTGTTGATAATATCTTTGGTACAGAATTGAGTTGGTTGAGGACTTTTGGAATGAATTAAATGGTTCAGGACATCATGGCATTGCAAGCGATGGCATATTATTAATATGCAATAATCGTTTCCACGATAGCGAATAAAACTGAACACATTAAAGCGATGCGTTCAGTTATAACCTTGTTTAGCTGCATCTTCCAAGTACTTGATGCCATCCATAACGAAGACATGCTGAGTGTCATCCACTTTTAATCCAAAATATTCCTTGGCTATATCAACCATTGATTGCTCAAGTTCGATAACGGTCATGTTCAGCTAAAATATCAAAGCATAGGACAACTTGGAAACCATACACTTCGCTTTCATGTATAGAAAAGATTTTCTGAAGTGAACGAGCAAAGTTTGGAGAATGCTCGATAAATTGCTTGAGAACGCGATACCTCAGTGAGAAATTTGTCAGTCTGAATAAAATCAATCACTTTTAGACGTTCAAAAAATGAACTTTTGGGTATTTATGATGAATGAAGTTGTTGATTTGAGATCCACCGAGACCAATCACCAGAACTTCAGCTTGCTGATCTTTATCTTCTGTTAGTGTATCCATTAAGAACGGTGGTGCGACTAGTGTTTGCGCCACTGGACTGAGTTTATCGTAATCAACTTTCAACTGAGTTGTATCGAAAAGTCTGGTGGCCATTATGTCTGAATTTGTTAGCAAGTTTTGATATTAAAATCCATTTTTGCTTCACTGATAGCACTCTGGAGAGTACAGAATTACTCGAAACACTGGACTAACTCAACGTTCAGAAAGCGTGCTAGTGCTACAAGGGTTACGGCAGTTACAGACAATCAAAAAGTTTCACTTTTTCGTCACGAAATTATTTGAAATAGCTGATCTCACTTTGAAAAATCCACAGCTTTATGAATTGAATTGATTCTTCAATGTATATCAAAATTGCAAGATATCCCGCGCAGTTCGAATGCTTGCACTCTTCGAAAAACATTTCAGATTTATTCGATGAATCAATCAATTCCAATTATTTTCATACTCATTAACACAGAATTTTTATTTCGAAGTAACGAAACGCTTATAAAACCGGTATGCAATTATCTGCTGGCACGTTATAATTCAATTTAGTATCGTGGAAATTAGGTAGAAAAACTTAATTATTACAGACTGCGTCTCACTCAATTAATTCGAAGTTTTCACTCTTGGAGCACTACAGTGTTAGTCGTGCAATTATGAAACATAATTTCGCTGAACTCAACTCACTTTCTGGTACTTTCATCGCAAGTTCACTTATAAATACTTCGTCACGATCAGCGTTCAACATTCTGCGATTAATTGAAATCCTGGAATTGTTCATGCGAACTTTCTGCGATTGCATTTAACCTTCGATGGTGCTCAAGCAATGAATCGTTATTTATGATGCTAAATGCTTCTGTTCAGAGTGAATGAACTTAACACAACACGCTAATGAAAGCTTTCGTCACATATCACTCCCAATTATGAAAATCGGCGTCAAATTTAAACCTGCTCGTTTGCACATTCCTGAATCCGAGATCTACAACCAACAGCTTTGCCATTGACGTATCAAACGATGCGATTTGAACAGCGGTAAAATTTTTGAATGACGTATCTAGTAGGCGAGCATATGGTGCATCCATAAAAAATATCTGCCCCGATCTTTCAACCTGAGTAAGATGGATTTATTATTTGAAATTGCATGCTTTATGCACTGATTTTAGAGAGTTCAGAAAACTTTTGAGAATGCCCAAGGATTTGAATTGTTTTTTGGTGACACAATCTTCACAGGATTTTTTGGAGTGGTTTCACTGAATCAGAATCAGTTCAGTTTACGGATGTGCTTTGAGAAAGCATAATCCGATGGAAACAGCTATCGTAACTGAATCTTAACTTGAGTTTCTTATTTATTTGTATCCAATTTAAGCGCTTTAGCCATCCGACATTGTTACTTACTGAACTGCATATGCAGGTGGGTAATTATTGAAAATTTTAAGCTCGAAAACGCTTGAGTCCATCAAACGCTTATGATGATTCAGTTGAACAGTGTACATTAGTGAAACGTTATTGCTATTATTATGAGTTCTCATTGTTAGCTGGAGTTTTTACAATTTCGTGATCGCTCCCTGTGAGCAGCTCTCATGTCGAATCATGCTGCGAGCAGTTGTTTTCATCAACCGGCTTTCGATCTTATAAGAATGAGTGGATGAAATTAAATGGTGACTACTCAGATGTGAAGATAAGGCTGCCTCATATTGCTAATCAAATTATCGTCATGAAATCGATAAGCGCTAAACGATTTCATGATGAAACAAAGTAAATACTACAAACATACCACAACTCCGAAGATCAACAATACACTGATTGCTATGACGAGGCGATATTTGTGCAATCGTATCATTACTTTTTTGCGTTCTGACAATTTTCTGAAACTCTTCAAAAAAGGTAGTTTAGCTTCGTGCTGCTGCACTTTACTTATGCTTGATAACATCACTAAACGTCATTCACTGTTCAATTGGACAAACCGTGGAAACTCAGTGTTACGTAGATGTGCCATCATTCGTGGTGAACATTATCTTCTAAGGGAAAAAAGAACGTTGTAAAAACGAATGATCATCGACTAATCTCAAAATGGTTCTGCTGATTTATTGGAGGATCTGAAGCAGCATCTAAAGCGATTATCAACAGCGATTATCAGAATAAGCACACACACACAACTCCGCAAATTGTCGAACATAAAAAATTAAGTGCAATTAATGATCGAACGGATGCTACATTCAAGAAACCAGTCTGATGCATTTTGAATCTCACCTAACTTATGAAACACATGGGAAAGACTTTAAGCTGATCTCATTCTGAAACAGCAAGATTTTGTTATTGATCTCAATAATCGATAGTGTTGACAGACAGGAAGAAATGGTAATATTGTGCTTTTCAACATTGAAAGGCGAACGTGCATTGAGAAGTTTATACCAAACATTAGATATATAATTGTGGTAAACAATCCTCAGCAAAAAAAACAACCAGATTACTTCTTCAGAATGTCATGAACATATGCGCAGAAAAAAAAAAACAGAAGCTATATGAAGATTCAATAAAAATTCACAAAACGTGAAGTGCGAAAGATTTGAATCGATGCAAACCCGGCAGTCTGTGGTTGTTGACGCGAATTTAAACGAGTTTTGCGTGGCGATGTGATAACGAACAAGGTATACGTTTTTTTGCCATTAAGAACACTTTTCAGTGCATTACAATGCTGAGTTTGTTCGTCAATTCATCATGACGTAGCACAGAATTCGTTAAATAAGCATCGACGGTTAATTCGTTAAATGAAATGAAAAAAGGCGAAGTAACGTACAATCGAAGCAAGGCATACTCACAAATTCTAGTTTGTTTCTAACATAAATTGTTGATAAGATAAGATATGATAAACGTTGATGTGTACTACGTAATCAGTACCACGAGTGAATTATGAACGCAAAAGGATGAATGGATACATCAGCAATAGTTGAATTACTACAGAACAATATCTTGAATTCATAATTGCTTTTTTCGGAAGGTTTTCATAGGACGAGTGTCGACATGACATCTTGGCAATGCAGTCGTTCGATCATTCTTCTTCTTCTTCTTCATCCTCTTCCTGAAACGAATCCTTACTCATTCCTCTACAATAAACCTCTAAGTTAGAAGCGAATGATATCAAAATGATCCTTATTATTGGAAATCTGAAATGCCCTGGAACGTTTCAGAAAGATGACAAAGTTGGCCTTTAATGAATAATATACCTCATAAATTCTGACAGAAAATGTTAATGTTGAAGGTAACATTTCAGCTCATTAATTTTGAAATGTAAAGGAAAGCATTCAATAGTTTTATTTTAACGGTCATGTCCGAACATTCACAAGAATTGACTTCTACGAACCTCTCCTTCTTCCTCTTCCTCTTCTTCCTCCTCTTCCTCCTCATTTTCGCCTTCCTCTTCCGTCTCTTCCTCTGCACCTTCTTTATTCTCCTTCACTTCATCCTTCTTGCTTTCCTCTTTTGATTCCTCCTTCGATTCCTCCTAAACATCCTCAGATCAGTAGTCTCTTGTACGATGACAAAGTTTCGAGCGAAACTGAATAAGCATAATTATCTATAGAGATTTGTCGAAATCAAAATAATTTCAGTCATTCATTAATCTACATATCAATGTTCACGTAGTGATTCAGTAAGCAATAGAAAGTATAAGGTCAAGAATTGCGCTCTTTTGTGAACGAACTAGTGTTACTGAATTATTGAATAGTAACCTCTCCAACCTCGCCTTTCTCATCTTCTTGGCCCTCATCTTTCTTCACGTCGTTTTCTTGCGTGTCTCCCGATTCTGATTTCTGCAGAAAGTTTGAGCCCTAATCTGATGATGACAGAAAAATTTATGATGACAGAAAAAAATAGTGCAATGTTTAGCGTTCTCATTTTATCCACTGTTTAAATTTGATTTGAAAGATTTATCAATCGCATAACGGGTCAAGACACTCATTGTCTGAACGTGAGGACTTGTCTGTTCGTTTGTCATAGTGTGTGTTAATTTCTGGAACTGACAAAATAGAATCAGGAAAAATCACTATACTTCACACACCGCTTGCTGTCGCTCCTCGAACTTCTGCTTGTAATGACCGAAAGGATCAGCTGATGATGCTGAGCCTGGTGGTCGCATTTCCTCCCATTCCTTCAGTGCCTGTTCATATTCCTCAATCCTGAAATCGAGGAAACTGATGAAGGTAAGATATTGCTTGCTGTAACATCGAACTTCATCCAACTGCTTACTTTCGCTGGATAATAAATACTTCATTCTATTAAGAAGTCTCATTAAGAATTGCAACAAGAATTACATTATTTGCCACGAGGGATTTCGAAAATAAAGCTTCACGAGAAATCCACGAAGAAAAAATTTGAAAATGTGAATAAATAAAATATAATAGAATTCGTTATTTGACGAACTGTTTACTGTGGCTCGCCAGATTTTCTACTGCCAAAACTCAGCACACGAGTGTCTGCGGACTTGGATTAGAAATTTCTTCATATCTAAGTTGGAATATTCTCATGACTGTTGGAAACTGTTTCCGATAAGGTACTTGTCGAGTACGGTTACATGCAAACTTAGATACCAGAGAAATATTACCATTCTTTTTTCCAACCGGTTGGCAGTTGCGTATTTCTTGGGGTACCAAATCCAGTCATTCCCTTTTGTGAGGCCAGTTTGTTCGTTCCAGCTTGTAATGGCACAACACCTTCGCATTTTCGTTTCATTTCCTCATCGATTTCTTTGCCACCCTGCAAATTTCGAATTTGATCTTTTCTGGAGACTGAAATTCAAACGGATGTTAATGATGATTCCAATGAATCCTTTTGGCAAGTTTTTTTTGATTAAAGGGATGTATTGAGTTCGACTGTGCTGTTGTCCACCATCGAATGACGAACCTTAGAGTGTGGTATAACGTCACGGACTTTCATAAATCCACCACTACCAGATTGATTGGCGAATTTATTTTGTCCTGAATACCATGGTGTGTATTCTGTTCCTTTACGCATTCCGTCCTCTCTGAAGAATGTTCAATCATTTTCGAAAGCTTCAGTTGTTTTCTAGAGTGTGACTGTAATGGATTTCACCTTTACGAGGCGATATCAATTAGTAATGTACGCAATGAATGTCTCACGTGAATCCGAGCCCTTCAATGTCCATCGTAGCTTGTCTCACCGCTCCAATACCAGGTGGCGCAGACATACCGGTCTGTGATGCGAACAGATTTGTGCCAGATTGATAACAAAGTACTCCGTGTGTACGGCGATCATGAGGTAAACGACCTCGAATGTTCACCACCTGATTACGATGAGTGCCCATCGATCTCTGCATAATAAATCAGTTCTACCTTCCGATTAATTCGCTGCTGTCTTTTTTGAGCCATCAAATAGAATCATCCATAAATTCCTAATTGAAGTGAAAACAAACTCAAATTTATCTTGTGGTAGATAGGAATAGGATAGAGTAACAATCAGTTAGATGGAATAAAAGAACCTCTCCAGACTGCGTTGCTAATCCATAGTCTCCTGATTGTTTTGGCATAATTTTCTCTCCTTCCTTATCAAGTATCGTTTCCCATTCCTTTTTATAGACCACTTTTGGAACCTGATATCTGGACGCTCCAATAGGAGTTTGGCCTCAAAATTCAGGAAATATTAATGTGATCTTTCGCAGCTCAGATGAAGGACATGTTTTTCGCCAAATACTGCTCGATTACTTATTGTGAGTGAACTTGAAGCTGATACTTCGAACACGGAATTGAAATTTTGAATTCTTATCAATGAGTGATGTCACCAACAATGCACTATCACAATACAAAAACATATGCAGAAGAGTTGCGTGACATAAGCCAAATATATTAGTTGGTGATTGTTCAGATTTTAGGAAGTCAAGTTACTTGCCTTTCTGCGATGCATATTGGTTCGTTCCGCACTGCGCTCTTAGTACTTCCTCGCTTTTTCGATTCGGTTCAATGAACCTGCAACCGCGATCGAATGACTTAACTCATTTAATTCTACGTCGCTCGCAGTCATCTCGATTGCGAGCCATCACTATAAGATCTCATCATCTGCTTTATCGAAAACGTGAGTTCAGTGCATAATTCAAGGTGCACTCAGGTAATTTTAAGTGTCAGCTCGATTTTAATCCAACTTTGCCACTCCCTCATACACGAATATGAGAAATGATCATTAAGTTATCGACTTTGTTCTGCTATGCAGCCAGTAGGTTTGTGTCATCAAATCATCCCTTTGCTAGCGGACGAAAATCGAAAACCGTCATTGTGAATTGTCTTACATCTTACAATTTGCTTAGTGCTTTGAAGCTTTATATTCATCAATGTCTGTTGAATATTTGATGTTTTATCACTTCATCATAAAATCAGAGGAGGTAAACAGTATAATCAATACTGTACGAGTTAAATGTAAACTGAAGTTTTTATTAGTGATTAACCCGAGTTGTTTATCCTTGGTGATGTTCCACCTGGGCATGCCAGGTGCGGTCATGCCTTTCTGGGAAGCGAATCGGTTTGTGGCTGCTTGCATGGACAGGAACGAGTGCCCACCTCGGAGTTGCTCCAGATTCCATTTATGCTTGACCGGTTGTTGCTCTTCATTCTCTCGGTCGTCCTTAACTCAGAAATTGTGCATATCGCTTCAGCGCATTTCATCTTGCAATATTTGATTATGAGGAAACAGAAGTTCATTTGAACAATTAGTTTCAAGCGGCCGTTTAATGAAGGGTCGTAGAGTGCATTATTGTTTACAAAAAGAGGTGAACTACAGTTAGCATCAGATGAATGTATGACGTGTACATTCAACATGTTAGCGGTTTCATATTAGCAAATGCATTAGTGCTTGATACGTCTAAAAGCGAGTGCAGCTATTCGGAAATGAGAACTGCCGTTGCTACGCAATCCTTTTCAAATGACAAACACAATTATTGTGGAACATTGTAATGTACACAATGAACAGCAACGACTTGGATATAGCAAAGTTACAGTACAATGCTGCGTTGCAATTTTTCGTAGCATTTTTGTGCATTCACTTGTGGTTGCATCTGTCTTCTTGAAGGATTACATGTGGATCAATGTCACACAAGAACTATCCGAACGTATCTGAACCACAAGAAAATTATCCGAACTACGCTTCAGACATTTCCTATATTCAATGAATACTACAGAAAATGCTCATTCTTTGCTACACATACAAATGATGCTTCATTGCATATCACCATATCACTGCATGCAGTGAATGATTTTCACGGATGTTAGTCACGCTTAATCACTGTATAAGTGCGCATTGAGCACTACACATTTGAAATACAATCTACGCTGTATAACAATCCCAATCGAATGAATCGCGCAGAAAAAGAGATGCTGGGAGACGAAAAATATTTTCGCAAAACTGAATGAATGCAAATAATTTTGTATCCCCGTTTCTAGTGCAAATGTTGGCTGTTTAAATCATAACTTTGAATTTTCACTGGCAACGGCTTAAATTTTGTGAGTATCTGAAAGTTTGCGAAATACGCTCATATATTATATGAGTTCAACAAGCAACCAGAGCTACTGTATTATAGCATGCTTGTAGGCATACTTAATCATGACGTGAAGTGTTATTTATTGATATTAAGAAAATTAGCATAGAATTGAATTAGCCGATCTGCAAGCCATGATCATAAATGAACAACGTATAGTTACGATTCATAAACAGATTCATTTATAAGGTATTGTTCATCGAATGCATGAAATAACGTAACAATCCCTATTCGAATCGAAATATCGCATAGAACTATCAATGATGATAATAAAGACAGTCTACTAACCTCCATTGTGCAGTGGTTCTATAATGCGGCAATCGGTTCAACAGCACGGTACTGAACGCAAGCACTGATGAGGACTGTAGAATGTGGACCAGATAGATATGAGATATCGAAGAGTAGACGTGTAAAATAGTCAAATCCCCAGCATTCCAAGGACCAGTTTTTGATATTGAATGCAAAACAATCAGTCAGTAACGCCCTCGACAAGAGAGACTAACGTTGAGGATACGATGTTGAGATCTTAGCAAACAATTCATCAAGACTAAAACCTGCATCCCAAATCTCTTCACGTAATCGTTTCTCGTTATCGATGTTACAATTATGATAGCTGAATGTAATACACATCAGCGGTTTGTATTGTGAACTCTCAGAGGAATGAATCCACAGAAGAATGCAGTTACTGAATTATTTCAGTGCGATTGAATAAATAAGAATACGTGATTGCTGAAAGAAAAGTGTGGTTAAACGAAAAAGAATACATAAAATCTGTATCATCAGAAAATATGATAATTGAAAAAAGGATACTTTGAAAGGTTTTGTTCATTGACTGATCGTGAGCAATAAGAAAATCGAGAGTCTGAAAAGACATTAGAAATGTATTGTTGCTTAGCAAAGTGCATAACCACGTGACGCTGGAGAGCGTGATTATGAAAGTATCCATGAGTCTATTGAAATGCTTGAGTTTAGTTCTTTAAAATTTCATTCGCTGGACACCAAAACCAGGACAGTGTTGTAATGAAATAGCGACAAAATGACGCAAAGGATCAGTAAAGTTTCATTTAACGTTCCGCTGTTTTTTGAATCAAACAAAAGGCTGCAATGGTGATGCATTCAATGTCTTAAACAAAATCAAGTTACTCGCCCAATTAGATCAAATTCATGAGCATGAAACCTCACATAATAGAAAATGCAGAATGGGCAGATATCGTATGGAGACGGGAGGTGTTATTAGACCTACACTACGGTTATTCATTAGCAAGTTGTGATATCTGGAACTTATTAATAGTTTGTAGTGAACACCGTGAAATCTAAAGATAATAGTGGGACTGAAATTCAAGCATATAAAACAAAGTTACATTATGAACTGCTGTACAATGCAATGTTTTGATGGTCAACTGCTGTGATAGCTGATTAACAAAGTTCAATGAAGACGTATTTTCCCGATCAAATAATTTCGTTGGTTCAGTCTGTTTGAGGTGAACAATCAATTAGGGCATAAAAACGGAATGCATGTTGTTTGGCTGATCTGGATGCATATTCAGAGAGAGAGTTGATGCTGAACTTGTGCCATTTAGTGTATGAATAGAGTACACTTTCGGAGAGGATGTTTGAGATCTGTGTTTATCTTGTCATTAATATTTGAGTTGCGTTTGTGTACATCGCAATGAATCGCCATCATTCAGCTCGATAATTCAACAAACATCGACTTAACACTTTAGGTGATTTTTTATGGCTGATCATCGCAATAATTCACTTATTTACTATGAATAATCACGCAAAACAATATCGCCACTCATGTGGTCATCCGTAACTGTTTCGTACGACATGCGATGCAACAGAAGCAAAGAGCAGTCAACAGTTCTGAGCATCTCAATAGAAAATATCACTACAAACGTTTACGTAGAGTCTAATTCTTTCTCGAATCGTATTTGCTTCATCACCATTCACCAGTCGAGCATTTGAATCTAAATTGAACCTAACTTGGATGTTTTCATGACTTTTCGATCTCTATTCTTGCGAAGGGAATTTCTTGGTATTTATGAGTACAGGTTTTCCTGATTTCAAACTGAATTGCTCATTGTTATCAAAGTCTTCTCGTGAATTGATGGGGTGTTCGAGTAATTCAGTTCGATTTAGCAATAATTTTCAAGGCGTTCATTGAAAGTTGATCTTTTTTCATGATTGAGATGCAGAATTTGAAAAGAAATAGCCATAAACGTCATCGGTATCGAGAAGTAATCACCAATGTGAATAATGAATTAAATTACGATGAAAGTGAGGAAAAATCCAATTTCAAGCAGTTGTTGATGCGAAACGCAATCACAGTGTCCTAATCAAATTAACTATAACTGAATTTCAAGCCAATTAGCGTAAATAATCTCGTCGAGAAATTAGGCGGAGCACAGCAATTGAACCATACAACTCAGGCAGAGTATATATTTAGTTTCTTTCATAAACATATTGCCTTGCTGGGAAGTTACATTCACTGAGAGTTGGAGCAATGAACAATCACATAACAGGTAAGTATCGAGTATCACTTTCATAGTTTTTCATTCGATTCTTTTTTGATCATCAAGCGCTATCATATGGCTTCGACTCAACATACACACAACTTATTGTAAGTTGAAAATTGCCTCGGTCCTAGAAGAAATCAGAACATGACCAATTCAAAATCGACGGTGGTTACCTGCGATTACCCTTTTTTTCTAGGAAGTAAGTTTTCATCTCGTTTAGATTCAACATCAAATATGTCGAAGAGATTTTGAGCTTTTGCCACGAGACATACATTCGACTTGACACTATTCAGTGGTCATCACTGCCGTCTCTTTCTAAAGAAATAGATTTAGGTTGAATCTAATTTGATACAACGAGATCAGCAATAATCTCGTACAATTGATCTCAAATGTTATTCTTCTAAGTAATGAGTTGTTTTCTTAAAAGGACCAAGATTGATTCCTTCAGATTCAGCTATACTTCACCTTGCGTAGATAATTGGTTCCAGGAGAAGCGACTTAAGTCGAAAAACGACTAAACTCAAACTTAATTCTCTTCGAATTTACTTGTCACTTCGCCAAACCTAAAATAACCAGCCCCATTTCTGCACTTCATTTTTAAATGCACTTTCAATAACATGCAGTCGATTTTAAGCTCATCAATAAGTAAATTTTGTTTTTAATGCAATCCAGAAAAAATAGAGCAAAATAAAGTACAGTACAAACGACGTATAATCGAGAACGACTTAACCCGAAACGACGTAACCTGAGGTATACCTATACTTGAAGGTTCTTTTCTGAAGATGGTACTCTCGGAAAGTGAACATTTTCCTCCCTTCCTTCAGTTAGTCAGTCTACATAAAAATCTTAATGTTGGAATCTGCTTGCTACTGAACCAAGTTTATTCTGATCAATTCTCGGTGTGCAGTGGTATCGCATTGAATTGCGAACGACATCAACAGTCTCCATTTCAGTATTATTGTGCATCACCATTTTATCGACAATGCTTCCGATGACACAATCCGTGAGGGGCGCATTGTTCAGGAGTGGCAGAAATGCATTCAGAGCACCACGACGTGAGTCGCTTCTCAGACGATTCGAAGATGACGAAGTGGAGAATCAAATGCAGGTTTGTTCGAATACTCGCAACATTAAAATATTTTTATTGAATGCACTTATTCTCGAGCGTAAAAATGTCACTGAGTTCTTTGAAAGCTTTCAAAGTGATTTCCAAGAATTAAGCCGTTCAAAGAACTATCTTCGATGTTCAGCGCCTTGTTCAACACTCACTGATCCATGAATTTTGTTACCATTAAACTGTTAACTTATTTTGAAATAATTGACTCTCTCGAGAAGTGTAATAAATTCGTGAATTGAGCCAAACAGATCAAAAGTTGAAGATCACACGTGTAGGTCTCGCTTCAAGAAAATTGCACAGCAAGTGAAATTTGAACTGTTATTACATCAACGTCAAGCTATCCGACTGAATTTGCCGACTTTTACAAATCGATTCGTCATTATTCTGTCTTTGAAAAGATTAATTTTACGTTCATGATTCACTATAATATGGCCTTATCATAACTGAGCTTTACTTGTCTTTCAATACTTTTCATTGCATGCAATAATTGTGCTTAGATTCTGTTCAATTTGGAACAGATAATTATATGCAATTTGTTGAGTGAATTTGAATACCGTCACTTCATCATTAACTGGGTACACTCAATTGAGGAAACACCCTCACACCTTGTGTATTTTTCTGTCTTCTGTATATTATCATGTTTAAATACACAGTTAATTTTATGATGTGAGCTGTGCTGTCATTTAATTAGAAGTGTACTTTGAGAGCGTATATTTTTTTATTGAAATTGCAGGATCTGTTGCGATCAAGACTGCTCAAATTGAATCGAGACAATGAGTTTCGAAATAAGGGTCAAAGATTTTGATTCGGCGAAGCGAGCATGCTTGGTCTGTATTCGAACGACAGATTGATCTGTTTTATGTGACTGATCTAATTGTACTGTGCATTGAATAAATTTACGTATAAATTTGTATTTCTAATTATAATTAACCAAATCTGTTCATTTTATTCAATTCTTCATTATAAATATATGAATCTCACTTCACAAGTGTGAATGTTCTAGGTTTGGCTGAGGTGATGTTTCAATAAGGATAGAATGACATAAAGTAAAAATTATTATTCATTTCGAGAAGAAAACAATAAACTTATTAACATAATTATGCGGAATCAATTAAAATTTTTGGTGAAGATCAATTGGTAGAAACTGAAGCGATGCAAATTCGCTGCTATTATCAATTTGTTTCATATCGTCGATGCCTCAATCCTCCACTTCTCAATTCAGTCGTGAAAATTATGAACGAGAACAGCAAGGCACTAAATACTCGATGTTACACATCATTACCTCCCATTGTTATGAATATCTATGGAAAACGTGTATTCCCCTGATGGTTATGAAGTATATTGCATGAAATTATTTGCACGTGATTAGAGTTGAACTCGTTAACATGAAATTTGGTGGTCGAAAGTGATCACTGAATGAGATCTTTCCATTTCGTTTTAAAACTCGAATATCATTCCTAATAAGTTAATTATGAATCACGCAACACCAATCAACTTTCACATTTACTCAGTCCTAGAACAATAACAATTCCTTCTGAAATAAGTCACATTATTAGGAAAACTGCAACTTTTCGAGACTAAAAGAGAACTGAACGAAATCTGTGCAGCAAGCAAAAAACGGCTTTCAGTTAAAGATTGGCTATGTAACCCTTCAAATCCCGAACCATTATTCATCTTATATTTTCGAATAGAGTCATAATAATCATGACATCGCCGCATACGCATGCAACTACCAAAGTTTTGGTAAGAACAACGAATGATTATTAAGAATCGCACAGAATAACTAACGTAACACAATAGAGGATAAGGTGTTCGCAGTGATAGTGTCAGAAACGAGGCGATGAACTTAGAAGGCAGTGATTAAAATAATGTATTCACATTTGTGTTTGAAAGAGAACGACATTCACTCACCGAATGTGTTGAAAATCGGTGAGAAATTGATTGAAAGACTTCAGGGGACATAGAGGAATACAAGAGAACCATTAAGATCAATCAGAAAAAATGAGTGCAACACGAAATGGATTAACAGAAGTACGAAATCGAATGATGAACAATGTTCATTGAACATACATTATGTGTACAATGCACCTTTCTGTTTCATATGAACTGCACTGATTCGGATTAGGTGAACTGCGATTCGAGGCAAAAACTGATAAGATTGTTTGGGTAGCTCACTTCATGCCAACATACTGCCAGCAGGATGGCGATGTCTCGACAATAAACTATTTGCAAAATGAACTATAAACAAGCACAGCAAAATAAACCCGAGAAATTAACAACTGCTTGATGCATTGTGCTCATCACATTCTGTACTATGCTCTATAAACGAGACTGTTGAAACTAAACATTGTGGATTCTTACAAATCAAAAATGGTACATAAAACATCTTGCTGTGTAGAAGTACTGATGACGCTGAGTGCAGCATTGGTAACCTGAAAATGAACCTTACTTGAAACCAGAAACGACTGACTTCGGATACACATAAAACTATAGCTGAATTTAGAAGTTAATGAAATGGTTGTTTCTGAAAAATTCCACACGTTAACGGGATGACCAGAAGCTTCAACATTGTATGTACGAACAAGCCCAAGATATTTACAATTTCAGTCAAGGAAAATACCATGTGAGGATGTCAGTCAACCGGGCACCATTTTCAGTTTGACTGAGATGGATTTGCAGTGCTTTGACAAACTGATCCTGAATGATCGACACCTTTCGTATATACGCTGTCTGCACTAACGATTCCTTCGCATCAACACCAACGTCATATGAAAATGATCCGATCATTAGATAACATTTTAGAATTTACCAATGGAATTAACATTTTTATATCTGGTTACCGCGGTTCGCTCAGAAATCCTTTTTTCTGGGCGTCCTGAGTTAGTGAAACGGATGATTTACTGATCAAATGCGCTTTTGATGTGATCCTTCATCAAGAAGCATTATCTCAGTGCCAAACCAGCAAAACAACAAGCCTCACTCCTAACGACGTTAACTGTTCTTGTCGAACGACAAAAATCACTATTGTTTCAATTTGCAAACAGGTTCTTTGGCATTCAGGTGTCCACTGATCGGTGAGACATTGCATCGAATTGAGCAATGCATCTACATAGGACGCTTCCATAAATTTCAGCCACTTAAATAAATTTCGCTATAAAACTTTGGAGCATATACCTACCATAATTAGGAAGTGCATAATGAAGCAGAGTAATCGCCTTTAGACACACATATGCTTCGAGTGTTATTTTGAGACGACTGAATGAGTACAATAATGCGGTGAACTTCTCAACCAGAGGCCCCGCTTCTCTGAAAAGTTCATTGTTAAGAATAGGTAAAGATGAAGCGGAATTCTAAAGGTAATCCGAAATAAGAAACGTTCGAAATAACGCAAGAAAATGATAAACTCACTTATTAACATGTTCCAAAGGAATCTCTTTGCCCATAACAGCACTAAGACGTTTCTGAAGCAATTGCAGATTGATGGATGAATCGACGAAGGAAACTTCTTCAGTACCTTCGACAGTAGTGGAACTCACAGGAAGAACGTCTTGGGATGCAGTTGCTGTGGATGTAGCATAGAAGCACGCAGATAGAAGTACCTTAAATTTCAAGAATCGGTCTAACGCCATTTACATACAACAACCAATGCCCATTCTTCAAAAGTTAACCTATTTCTTTAATTTACTATTAATGTCAGACCCGAATGTATGAATCTCATGACTGAATCTATCAAACAACGCTGAAGTAAAGCTTACCAATTCGGCCCATCGCTGCGTCAAGAGATGAGTGTGTACCTCTACGGGTAATTCATGATAAAATGGCAACATTTTTGTCCATTCAACTAATTGTTCAACAATTTCATCACCAATTCTTGATAACCGTTGACATGCGGGTACACCTGATGACTCATTATCAATTCTGTGTGCAATTCGTAATCCCTTCAGATTGATCAAATTATCAATCCGATCAATTTCGATCAATTCCTGAAAAGACGTTGATTTTTCTTCAGTCAAACATACTTCAAACTGCTGCAATCACCTTCAGATATGTGAACAGCTTCGGTCGAAATGGTGCGCATTAAAAATGTGCAAAACAATGCATTTAAAATTCAAAAGATTCAATGAGAACAAATTATAAGAAAGGAGGCCATGCTCATAAATGTGAAGATAGCGATGGACATTTCACACAGAATTATGCTCAATGGTGTGAAGTTGGTCAAGGGCATCAATTTTGTATTAATGTGACTAAAGTGTTTCATTATAATTCTAAGAGTAATTGCTAAATTTGAAAATTTGGGATATTTAAATAGGGGTATTTGTATTCTCGTGTGAGAACCGCTAACATCTTAGTTCATTGTATTGTTGTGATCAATCTATCAATATTGCACATTCATGGAATAATAATCAATTACGTTGCCTACATGATACTTGTTGATTTTTTCCTCCAAATGCAATTCGTTTCTGACAGAGAAGAGACAGCTCAAGGATTATATATATATATATATATATATATATATATATATATATATATATATATATATATATATATATATATATATATAATATATAATATATATATAACGTCGATAGACATCAGAAGAATGTTATGAAGTATCTTGATGGGTGCGAAATTAGTTTAAGCTGACCTGAATCAAATTTTTATTCTGCACGTGAGGTGTGTGAGTTGGAGGTGCCGAGAGCGGTGTAGTTGCTTCAGTTTTAACGATTGTCTCAGTCTTAGCAGATAGATTCAATGGTTCAGTGCCCTGATGATGAGTGATCATCGGTGCTGGTGCTCCGGCTGGAGGGCTGCTGGGTGGCGATCGTCTGTTGGCATTCTCTCGGAATATTGTCTCACACAACGCTTGAAGTCGACGTGTTTTCTTGTATTTCAGTTTGTATAAATTATAAATCGCACTACCGTTACGTCCGCCAGGCATTCGATCTTCGCGAACTGCTGAAATAGTTTGATCGAAATTACAATGGCATCACGAGAATCATTCAGGATTATATGATGGAATCCAAACTGGGAACAATAACTACAAAAATTTCCTCTTAACCTATTCATTTGTGACAACTGCCCGGAAAATGCATGGTAGAGTCAACATCACATCGAAATGGTACTGAAGATGTTACTAAATCTCATAGTCAGATCAAAAGTGTCGTGAACATCTGAGTGAAGGAGAAGTCGAACAAATGCATAACATATAATGAATGAGTGATAGTCATGAACGAGTGCTCATCGCAGACGTTGTGCATTCAAGAAGAGTCGTGAGCGTAACGTAAGTTATTCTCGAAACGTTCGGAATAACTCGGATAGCTAGAGACTGTTGACAAGAATGAAGCACTCTGCACAACAAACATTCAACAGAAGTCATAAATAGAAGCCTTCTCAACAAACTGACCTTCTAATACCATACCCTGCTGAAGACACTTCTGGAAGCGACAGAACTGACAGCGATTGCGCTGCTCTTTTGTCATAGGACAACTTGCTGAACCACTGACACACGTATAAACGCGCTTGTTTTGAACGGTTCGTTTGAAGAATCCCTTGCACCTGAAATTTAGTAGATGCATCAAAATTTTGAAGTTTCAGTGTATTCTGTCGTGAGCTCTTAAAAGGCAAACACTTCGTTAATCTGTTATTGATACCATGTAAAGCATTCATTGAATAAACTAAAATAACTGCGCCAGGAAATGAGCGACAAATACGAGAATGAATACAAGCAAGGAGTCGCTATATGAAGAGCATTCACATGCCGAACGAATAGTAGATATCTCCTGCGCCCAATCACGCATCCCAGGGGATCAACCCATTCTGTTTCTAACTCACAATCGATACTGCGGAGGAAGTGGCTAATCGCAGAAGTGCTCTTGACCCGAATGACGACGATTACAAAACATATAGCGAAAATTAGTAACTCAGCTGAAAGATGTGAAGAGACATTTCCGATAGCACATCAGAAATTTATGCCTTCGAATTTTATAGATCATCAAATTTCTTACAGAATTTTTTGGAATGGTCACAATTAGCGAAGGGTGAAAAACGCGAATGAGACGAGCTGAGTGCAGACGATTGTGGTGAACATCTGGTAATGGTACAAAAGCAAAAATATGGTATGTTGTCCTTGAAAGTGTGAAATAAAAGACAAACAATTCAGTGTTAGATAAATAAAACGAGCAATGACCTTGAAAACGAAATCAACCATAATCATCTCGCACATCTGGCCAAAACACTTTCATTACGCTGTATTTATTAGCAATTTATGTGCTATGTACAAAAAGGCTCAACATGTTTTGCATAGATCATCGAAGAAACGTTCATGTACTCCAGAATTGAAGCCACTTCAAAATATAACAAACCCACAAATAATGAGTTTGGACTATGTGGCGAATTATGCGAAAGGAAAAAAATTTACGAGACCAAATTAAAGACCGATTCTGAACGAGTGCAAAGTGAGCAGCACATATAAAGGCAGTCGAATTAAGGTGTCGACTCGGTCAGTCTATGAGTGTAAACCTGAATGAATTTTCAATGTCAGCAAGAAGTGTTTCGGATGTTGAAAAACCAGTTGGATATGTATGCGGGTTTTTATGAAAAACAGAGTTGTTCTAATGAACGAACACTAGACGTCTCATGTCCACTGAAACAATCTGCTGTGAATCATAAGACGAGCACTGACGTGTTTACCACTATTATGTGCCGAACAAAAATGCTGCCTAAGCAAACGAAAAATTACTGACCAACGTAAAATAACCAGCTAGTGGAAAATATTTTCAAAAGTTATGTGATGATGCAGGCAGTCGGCAGCGTAAAACGAATATAGATAATTAGTGAATGCGACAAATAACCACAAAAATTTGGAGTTGTATTGTGCTCGTTCGGTTGACCTTTTTCGAAATCACTCAGTGATACCTCATAATTATTCAAATGCAATACAACACACCTAAATGTGACCTATTTGTGTGAGCACAATAACTAAAACACCAACAATTGGCTGGACTCAAGGGCACAGTATGGAGCACCATATGGTTGAATCCGCAGTTGATTCAGCCTTTTGCCACCGCACTTTTGCATAACCTACTAAATGAACCGCGCTAAAATGGTGGCGGGGTATAATAGAGAGCGTTGCTATTGTCTCTGCTAGTGCCAAATTTTTCGACGACCTGTCAATCAGCCATCATTTTGATATCACTCGACCGAAATTAAGGAATAAATCTGTTGAGTTTTCATATATCTACTAGAAAGATGAAAGCACTGAGCAGAAAAAAATGAGATTCTTGGATCAGACGACGATATATAACGCTAACTATGGGCCGTCAATAATAAGAAAATCAAAAACTGTCTTAAGTAAGACATATTAATACGACAACAAACGAGCAAATGTGATGGCAGTGTTCAACAAATTACATACACAGAGAATTTCTCGAGCATTAATCTATGTCCAAATTTATTCACCGTTGAATGTTTCGGTACTCTAATAGAATTTCGGTAGAAGTAGAAAAACGAGTGATGTGACACTTCTTGTTGATGAACGTGACAGCTGGGAGTGCAAACTAGAACTGATCAAGATAAGAAATGACTGAGGAAAGTGATCGAGCAAGATATCACTCACTAGACTTATGCGTATTCATGAACTAAAATGAGCTAATCGGAAACAACACGGAACAGTTTGAGGTATAGTGATGGTTTTGACAAGCGTAGAAAGACGTTGGCACTTGTTTTGATTGTAAGGCAGCATGCAAAATGAGGTTAACATGTTAACATGCCAGCTGCACAACAGCAATTTACAACGACGGGTCAGCGTGCAAATCGGTTGACCTTCAACGAGAATACAATTCATGAAGTGTGATGAAACGTGCGCAGTAACTTGATGGCACAACAAATGCAGATTCGACATGGAAATGGTTATTTGAAAGAAATAAGGAAGAAGTGATCGATCGCATCAGAAGTACAGCAAGTCAGAATGAGGCAAATGACGCAATGGGACAACAACACTCATGTTGCAATGCAACAATGAACAAAATTAATACTCATAGTGAAGTTTTACAGTTGCAGATGGTGAATATCTGAAGTAATTTGATTGCTCGAAAAAACACTGACAGGCAACTGAGAATTTTGCTGTCATCTTAAAATGACCGAATAACTACGAGATATCTGTCGCGAGTGTTCATTGAGAGATGGTAGCATTTGCGCTGGAAGAAAACGTAGCAGAATTGCACGTTCATGAAGCCAGCAATAAATTAGCAATCAGTATGAAGTTCGCTACTCGAACATCTGTGGCCGAAGTTATGATTTGTTTTCGGTTTAAGTTTCAGAAGAAGCGTAACTTTGAGTCGCAGAACTGCGCGGATACAAACTTCACACCTCACAATGCACAGCAGTTGGACAAGAAGTATGATGTCTTCTGACTGGAAGACGCTTCTTCAGATGATTTCGAAGAGGATCGTGTTTTATTTTCTCATTCAACCACTCATGCGTGGAGGACATTTTGAAATGAAATTCGCGTTCAAACGTTGAAAATCTGGTTTGAACGGAACCTAATTTTTCAATTACGGAAAACCAGATAAAATACAGTTTTGTGGAATTCAAAATCAGCGAGTAAAAAACATTCATATAGCTGATTTAATACTGAGTTTCACTTATTTTTCGAAACCAAATAACTACGTAACTAAATGAACTGATTCAAAAACGCAACTACCAATAAGTGAACTATTCTGAAACTAAAAGTATCAATTCCTGTTCGAATTAGAATGAAATCTTATTTCATTTCAAATGAAAGCTTTGTCGAAAGCGAAGCAAAAAAAGCAAAAACTAAAATGAAGAATAAAGCCAAAAAATGAAGCAAAAAATAAAAACTTAGGAAATTTCAAAACTGAAAGTCGCTAAAAATTACGATAAATCAGCCACATGCAGAGTATACCTCATCTAAACAGTTTATTGTTCTGCAGTAATTCTCTTACTGCAAAGAAGTGCGATGTTTGTGTTATTTCATGCGAGAACAAAGTGAGCGAGAAAACGCTGACAGATTAGGTTGTTGAGATCGAACGTGATCTGGGAAAATCGTTGACGCACTCGTGATCAACGATAAAATTACACATTTATAGCTTGTGAGTTCATTGTCAGATGAACATTCGTTATTGTTTTTGGAGACGAGTGGTTGCCATTCGAACAGTTCCACGCATCACAGCAAACGACCACTGATAACATGAACATATAAACGAGCTGATGGACAATGAACAATGAGATGTCACCAAGTTCAGACAGCGAAAAGATGAGTACGAAGTATCAATAGTGATTATTAAAAGAAACGAAGTGATCAATGCACATGTTTACGGATGCGATTATGCAGAAATACTGTTGTAAATTATTTAGTTGTGAATGATTTAATTTCGGTCGATTAATCGTTAGTTCTGAATTGAATGAATGGCCCATATCGATGGGACGCGTGCCGCGCCGAAGTTGGTACGAAAGGCGCTGATATCTGAATGCACTCGTGCATCCTTCATTCACCCACTTCAATTACAACCCTATTGAAGTGCACTTTTTTAATTGACGATGATTTTTTGCATGACCTATTCCAGTAGTTAAATGCAAACATTTCATTAATTTATTTTCAACGAAACTGGTCAGTTTAGAAAAAAATAAGCATAGTGGTGGGTCTGCGATGGTCTCCGATGCATAGTTTATGATGTCCTAGTGGTAGGCACGACAAGGAACAGCTGTCAATGAATCGTGAATTCGTTCGCATGAAATTCGATACAATATTTGTAAGTCACATCTCGGAATTGGTCATAATAATTCTCTACTGATTGTCACCAATGGCTAATCTCACATGTGAACACTAAGAAAAAGTCACTTTTGAATTTCTGATCCAAAGTTGCTTCACGAAATACCGTTGAGAAAATGTATCGTTTTCATGAGAGCAAACACTGCTCAAGGGCAAATATGTGAGCGAATGATTTATTCTGATTTATTGACGAGGAATTTTGCTCCACTTATTTGCGACTACAGTCTCAGCGAGTCGAAATGAAGAAAAATGCTACGTGATTTGAATGAGCATTCCAAGAATCAAAGTTTCTGATCGGATAGAAGTAAAACTGGAAAAAATGAAGAATGTTTTGAATGCGGCACCCAGTTTTGGACGTCGAAAAAATGATGCGCTGAAGGTGGTTGGATGTGTTCAGCGACAAACGATCGCCGCATCAAAATAAACTGGATTGTTGTTAGTTGATGCGTTGAAGTCTTTGAAAAGTTCAAAAGATGGGAATTGCGTGTAAATGAATGTTTTTGAAGGAAAAGGTCTGCATGTGATCGCACGGTCTGCACACCTGGCGTTATGATATTAGTAGGTGACCTTGAATTTGTCGAGTACTACTCAGTGTACACAAACACAACTATCCATCCCATTTGACATAGTTAACTGCGCTTGTTTTGAGAGGAATCCGTAGTGAAAAACGATGGATACTTTTAAAAAGAATTACAACATAGTTGTGTGCGAAGAAGTTTGGTCTGCGAGATATGCAGCGAAAGAATTAAAGGCAAAGTTCTAGCACACTCTTTTAACATTGTACCGTTTTTCCTCTTACTAATTGTAAGGTTTTTCATCGATGCAATACTTCTTTAGTGTGTGGTGGCAGCGTTGGTGGACACAAGAATGGTGTTTGAATTACGTTAACAAATTTGATCGAAAATGATTGTTTACCCTTCTAATCGTTCAACAAATAGTCTCCTCATTTTTCTTCCTTCCCACACCTACAATTTTCCGGCTCTGCTTCAAAATTTTGTAAGCAATTCAAGCAAATTACTGAAACGGAACGGTTCAACCACTCCTGTTCACTTCTTTTATTCTTCACTTTTCGTAAATTTTTGTGTTCTGCTATTGTGCGACAGATATTTTCGACAAGCAATACGTGATTTATTTCCTCTTACTACCACAAAATTTGACTGTGCAAAATGCGCTTGCTATTCAGTCGTGTGGTAATAGCCACGTATTCCAAGTAATGCTGATCTCAGTAAAGCAGGCTCCGCAGTATTCATGATTTGCAATTGGCTAGATATTGAAGAGTGAGTTCTCGCGACCCGTCAAAATAACAGTAATTATTAATGAAAGTAAAATCAAAAGGAGTCTTGAATGCACTACACACTGCAACAATAGGCATTTTTTATGCGAGTTATTTTTGATGGCTATTCATTTTATAGCCGACTGTAATTGGGACCGCGTTAGAAATAGCGGAGCCGTAAGGTGAGCGCTTTTGATCCGCGAGCAATCCTATTGACGCTATTAGCATGTTCGTATTTCGCCGGCAACGCTCTTATTCAATACTTTCTTTTGAAAGCGAATGATTTCTGCAAGAAGCAGAGCAAACATATTTTATGCTATGTCAGTTAATAAAGAAATATTTGTCCGTATATAAACTAAAGTATTAAGCTGCAATAGAGAAGAATAAAGTATTCTTTAGCATTTGAGCTGTAGCAGATCAACAGTGTCACCTGTAGTTTGCAAGGTAGGCATTTTGTTCTTGAAATCAGTCTGCCGACGGATCATTAGCTATTCCAAAATATTGCATGAACTTGAAATGGAGCATGGACTCAGCTATCAGGAAGGAGTATACAATATCGATCAAAAGTATCACTAACAAAAGCTCAACCCTACGCAGTTTCACTCATGATCCGAAACACTGATTTAGACTGATCTCCTCACTGTAATCATCATATGCATACGAGCTTGTTTTGGTGCCTTACGTTCACTTTATTGTCAGGTATCAACTCCATCAACAAGACTTCACTGCTGCTTCGATAAACTTCAACTTCTGCTATCAGAATAGCACACAGACGTATTCTGAAGCATCCAACAATTGTTTATCCACTAATGATCCAGAACAAAAAGAACGGTCCTAAAACCGCGTATGGCAGGAAATTAGCATCTGGCAGAGTTTAGAAGATGATTTAGTCAAATTTTGAGCATTGTTGGGACTCGATGAAACAAACAGAATATTCCACGATTCCTTTAAGAACGTGGCATTCATTGTTAGAGAAATGTAAGTTGGTTCTAACGTAAATCCCTTCTTCGGACAGTAATCATTGGCTCGCTCGAAGAAAATATTTGATCTCATTATCGGAAAACACTTGGAGTTTTAGTGTTGCTGAAGGATTCACGCAGTGCGCATAGATGAGCATCGGTAAGCGCACTTGCATGAGCAGTGTGAAGTGATGTCATTTGCTCATAACAACCACTCAAATGGTGAATTCTTAGGCATAAAAAGGGATGATTCTTGGATTGATTCTTGTTTAGAAGAGCGCAACGAACCCTTCGCATGTGTATATCCCATAATGCAATCCGGATGATTTATCACCACAAATAGCACAAAGTAACGGATCGTCATCCAGGTAGTCCGTCATCATTGCTGACGTTAGTTCACTTGATCGATTTCCGCTTGAGCGGTTGCTCCATGAGTAAGGTGGCTCTGAGGCAGCTGCAAGTTTTCAAGTAAGGTTTCCGAATAAAAGCCTTATTCTCCTATATTTTTTACCTCTTATATAATGACAATTCAAATTCCTGGAATACCTCCAATGCTAAATCTTCAGTTGCTGATGCAATGCAAAAATTTTATGTATTGACAGTTTTCAGACCTTCTTGTTTTATTATTGGACAACAAGAGGGCCTGGTACATTTCTTCTGAAGTAACTTTCTCACGTCAATGACCCTGATTCCAACATTTAAAAACGATTGAATGGTAAATAAATCATTCTCTCTAGAACTCAGTATAGACCTAAACAAAACAAGTTATCAGTTGTGGATTCACTGCCTGCTGAACGAAAGATTCGATGCAATGGAATCATATATTGAGTGATTGAGCTTCGTTATGCGATAACATTTCTACGGTCTATCGCCTGTATGATAGAAAAAGATGAGAAAATTGATTGCATAATAATTGAGCATTTAACCTGATGGGAGTGAAGGACTACTTAGATTTGAATTCGAAATAACGTTTTGCTCGGTACTGTAATGACTTAACCATGACATCTTCCCTGAGCTTCTTTGTGAGCCAGGACGTTTGGGCGATCGACTTGATCTTGATGTCAGCGAGCTTGTTGTCTCACTGCTCTGGGGAGAATCTGGGCTAAAAATCACAAAATAAAAGTTTAGTTTCATCACAGACAATTAATCTGAATCGATCAGGCCTAAATGCTGAGTTCAATTCATTGATGAAACTGCCACTGGAATATACAACAGCAGATACTTGTTGTTTTCTGTGTGGTGTTCCCGTACCGCATTATTAAAGCTGGAAAAACTCCTCCGCCTATTGCAAACAAAATGCGATACTTTTTGAGTTATCCAAGCTGCGGTTTTTTTGGAGCTCAATAGCGACAATTACTGATAAAAGTGGTCACATTTTTCATGTTCATGCTTTTTTGCACGACTTTCATGTGTTCTTAATATGAAGTCGACGATTATTTGCCTTGCAAAACAATTCATTGCGATCACTTCTTTCACGATGCCTTTAAATCAGCTCAATTGGAATGCTCTTTCTTTCTGCTACGCAAAAAACTTGGTGAAGACATTATGTTTGCTGCAATGCAACAATCAATTTCTTCACATTGCAACTGACCAATTTCACGATTATTTCAATTCACCCTTTCAACCAACATTATTCGATTACGCCTCTAAAATGAACCGTTTCGATGTTGAAGTGATTTTTTTGAAGGTATTATCTTTCAAGGTATTATGCAGATATTATCTTTCAGCTATTTTACGACTAAGCACAACTGCAGCCTCGTTGCGAATAATTACCTACGGATTCTATATGAAGAATTCAAGATTGCCTCTGGTGCGAACTTACAAATATCAGGGAATGATTATGTAACAATACACGGCCCTGTCATATTTCATTCGATTCAAACAAATTTTTGAGAATGTGCGATTATAATACCATTTCATGCACTTGAATTCAACATGGTCAAAAAGTTGCATAAAAACTATTTCAAACCCCTAAAATATGAAAAATGTCACGAAGGGAATGATTTTTCTTCACAGAGCCACCAATAAATGAAGAATGCTTATCGTACTGTCAAAATAGCGTAAGATTTTGAAGGTCACCAAAGTGCATCATTTCAAGATAGCATATTGAAAAGAAATTAAACTCTCTACGCAACGAAAATTCCCGTTCCATTCAATGTCATATTTGAACATCACAAATATGTGTATTACTACGTTGATTAGCAGCAATTTGCAAAATATATCAATTCTGAAATTTGCAACTGCCTGTTGCTTCACAATGACAATTCTCCTTCACTAATAGTTACGCCGGAACACCCAAAAAATTGCATTAATTCGCGATGTACTTTTCATCAAAACTCAGCCTGTCTTATCTTCACAACAATTATTTCTATTCATCTCTGGAAACAAGGTGGGCATTGGAAAAAAGAAGAATTTGAGCAGAAAAATACATCCGATGCAAATCGAACACTCAAAATTGAATTGAAACATAATCGTGAAGCTATATTTCACACCTGCACGCTTCCTTACGCCCAATTTTTGACGACTCATCCCATTGCTTAGCTGGCATTGAAGTTGTGGAAGTGATCACAGAAGTTGGATGGATTGGTTGAGGATGAGGTAATGCACTTGTTCGTGATACATGAGTCAGTTGCTGCAGATCCAAGCCTTGACTTACTTGACTCAAATAGAAGCTATACAAAGCAATTGGATCGGGGTGTGGGAAGGGCCTGAAACAGTTCAATTTAAAGCAACGCAAATTGAAATATGGAACAAAAAAATTGCGGAAGATCTATCAACCCACCCGCATCTTCAGATGCGGGTGGGTCGATAATCTTTCACCATTTTTCACCATACAACCTTGGTTATTCAGCAATGGTTAAAGACTCGAAGTTGATCGCGTAGCGTTATGTCAATTTTGCAACAGATGCGACATTTACGGTTACATAACCTGCTATTAGAAACCTTACCAAATGCACGATGTAGTTCTGGAAATCGTGCGGCTTTTGGATGACCGCACAGAGTATTTGATGAGTATTTGGAAAATGCATTCAGATTTGTTGAATCTATTTTTGTAGTGTTTTTATTTTCGGTCTGTGTGCACCGCAATGCGAGAACAACTCTCCCTCTGCACCATTATATTCTTGTCGGGCATGATTCACACAGTTTTCCCGATTAAAAGTTGCTTCAAACTCATGCATTGACTCCAAACTTTGTCTAAAACGCTTAGCGTTCAAAATAGAGTCTTAAGTGAATGAAGTGAATTACTTGATAGGTTGAGGATGTATAATAACTGGACGGTCAGTTTTAATCGATGCTGACGAGGTAATGACTGGAGATCGAAATGCTGACGTCGGCTCCACGCTCATCGTGCCGTTCGGTCGTGTTTCCTCTCCGGGTGTGCGACTCCGAACGCACACAACTTACCTGGAGCCGCAGGACAATGACGCAACCTGAATTGCTTGCAACTCGAAAGTCTCTGCAAATACTGAATATTATCAATGCCCACCAAACACTTTCCAAATATCCACACATTTTTCACGAACTCAAATATTATCCTAAATATTATCCTAAACGGCAATCGAATTCCAATGTCAACCCTTATTCGAAACAAGTAAATGACAGAATGTGTTCACATTGACGCTGAACATCATGGAAATATTTTGCATAATAATGTGCCCTTTTAAACTCGCTCATTCTATGTGGTTATGAATACTAATCATTCAATTTATGTGTTTGCTCAATATTTGGACATAGCAACAGTAATCGAAACTCGAATATACACGATTCGTAACGACGTGGTTATCGAAATATTGCTAAAATTCAGGCAAATCATTGTGGTGTGGGGCATATACAACAGCTCATTTTGGCTGCAACGCATGCAGAAAGAAGTAACTCTTTTACTGTTTCTCGCATCGCAACATGTAAATGAAACGCTCAGTATGATCGTTCACCGAGAAATGCAAAAGATGTGCGATTTTCATGACTTCGTGATTTGATATGCTCTGAAACGAAATTTTTGCGAAATTTTAATTTGCTTCAACACAGGATAATTGCGTTCCCGACTTTTCGATTGTCCTTTCCAACGCATTTCTTGAATCCCACTACTTACTAGATGAATTTTTTCTTCAAATATTATGAAAGGTTTCATCGGAAACTAATTGATGCCAAATTTAGTTGTCAAATGTATTCAATGACAGTTGATGAGTTCATTGTACATCCAGAAGAGTCAGCTTTTATCAAGTAATCATTAATAACATCATGATAGAATTTTCTCAAGACTACTGATTCAATAATTTTCCATCCCGGTCGAATGCAAGGAGAACACGAGCATCAGCGAGCAATTTGAAACATCACTGCCGTGAGAAAAAAAAGAGAAACTCGAACAGAAAATCGCTTTAAAGTGGAACCAAAAATGGACGCAATATGAAAAGACTGGACCAACAGAAGTGTTAATGAATATCAGAATAAGATGCAACGATGTTGCAAGAGGCGTTCGTTGTTGAACTACTCTTAAATGAATATCACTGTTCGGTGATGTGCTTCAATACAAAGCCAAATGAATAATTGATAGCCGTTTTTCAGAGTGAGTGTGACAGCACGCATTATACATTATAAATATGACATAAGCAAAAAGAGCAACAAAACAAAAACCAGAACCTTATTCAGTCGCATTTAATATATTCAAGTGAAATTAATGACATGAACTAGAAATTGCAAACGACTAATGAATTCATAAATCAAATGACAGTAACAATTTGTAAGTGATCTCTGGTTGCTGCAAAACGAATAACGAGAGTGGTGTGACGTTGTACACGAAACATTCAAGTTAAATAATAACTTCTGTTTTCAGCATAATCGTTTGACCAAATATTTCCGCAAACTGATTCACCTTAAATAATGGTCCTCACCAAGATTGCTCAACACATTCAAGATTGTATGAGAAGTTGAGAAAAGTGACTGATGCGAAATTTGGAAAAAAACATGAGAATTCTTGACAAGGGATTTTCCGACGCTCAATAGTGTAATCGGAAAATTTTTTAAATCGTATTTCCGAGTGAAAATGACCGATGTTGGCTCACGTGGATACTCAAATCTTCTTGACGAGCTGAAGTTGCGAGTGATTCGATCTTGGCTTCCTTCTTGGACAACATTTTGTTAAAAAATTTTCCAAATAACGTCGGGATAAATATTCACTTATTTTAAGTGAAAAATTGTTTTGTCATTCTTAGAATTCTACCATGTAGCTATAACAACAAAAAAACAATGCCATGAAATTACTCCATTAGAATCATTGTGAAAATGCACAGCTTGGTTTCTGATGGGTAAAAATGTAAAGATCTGAAGGAAAGTTGGGAGTGACGTTTGATTAAAAATGAAACCATTCACTAGTGTTGAAATTTGAAAGATGGACAATAAATATCCATCATTAATAACAACGCATCATCTCTTCCGAAGACAATTCTTTTGTGTTTGTTTGTGTTTGTTTCTGAAAGGACGATCCAAACCATTTCAGAGGATCTGTTCTGGGATTGACCGTGCTGAATCGTACCTTGCTCTGACACAGAACCCACATCTCATCGCCACCATTATCCGCATAAAAAGAATCCTTCACTATATCCCTTTATCTCTTGGTCAGTTCAGTCCTTCGTTATCATATATCTTTAAGTATTTATCTGCACTTAAGTGTTTTTAATCACCTAAAAAAATCGGCAGAGGAATTGGAGCACAAATGAAAGCTTCATGTAGAGAATTACGAACAAAGACAAACAGTTCCTTATCTATTAGTGGAGGTCGAAAATGTAAAGCAGATAGAAGCTGAAGAAATTGAGTTGTTGGACTGATAGAAAAATAAAGCTTTCGAATCTGGAGACAATATTCCGTGCAATAAACGCTGATTTTGTATCGAATGAAACGATATAATGCACTTAATTCACATCAGAAAATTGCTGTAAAATTAAGAAAATTTTCCAAAATCCAAAACGGTGAAACGTCTAAAGCGAAAATTAAGTAAAAGTAACAAGGAAATTCGTTAGTTTTCAGTGAAAACAATCAAATTGAATGTGCTGATATGATAAATTGTTCATTGATGGGATGAACTCTCGAATGAGATGTTTTTCCAGTGAACAAATATAACAAGTTGTCGAAAAAATCATTGCGCAATAAACATCATTTATCACAATCTGAAACAATAACGTCTGCCATCACAGAGAATACTCACAATCAGTTGCGCATTGTTCAACACGTGCATTTGAGACAAATACGTTAGTCACGTTGTGCGATCATATCTGGGGCAATAAAACGCGATTGGTGGAGGGTACGTCATTGCAGATTTAGACACGACGGGGTCTATTTGGTTCATTTGGATCAGTTTCTGAATGGGATCAGCACTGAATATAGGCGAACTATTCAGTTACGCGACTGGGATACTTTTTTACTCAAATTATAGTCACTAACACACACACACGTATATATATATATATATATATATATATATATATATATATATATATATATATATATATATATATATATATATATATATATATATATATATATATATATATATATATATATATAATGCGGAAAATGCTTACACCATTGATATGAAAAAAGCATATAAACGTTTCCGTTGTGCAATTGAGACGTAAGATTTGATGAGTTACTTTTCGATAGGACATTATAAAGATCGTTTGCCTAAGATATCAGCCAGCACTTAAACGAATTTGCCCGAGCATCACTTTCTGGTACGTTTCGTCTCCAAAGCTTACATATAATTTGCAGATGATAAAGTTTCTGGTTATAGTTAGCATACTGGGTTTCAGCATTAACAAGAAATGAGAGGGAACGATCAGAAAAAAGGAGAAAGAGCGGAAGATGGATGAAACTCATGTGAACGATTGCATATTTATGAACATGTTGGAAGATCGCAAAGACGAAACGCCTGCAGTCAGCATTGATCAGGTGTAGTGCACCGCCGTTCCCTTATCGCCCTTTTGGACCCAACAGAGAGTGACCATCAAAGCGCGTGTTTTGTATGCATACTCATCACCTGTTTGACCCAAATTTGAAACATCGAGATTGTTTGACCGGTTGCGTGGTTCACAGCTGAACGTTTCAAATTGTTATCCATTCGTTCATTTGCAATTCTCAGCAGATCTTTTGATGAAGCCGGCATCAAATTTCAGTTAGATGAAAACAATTAACATGAATATTTAATTTAGGTCCATTCAATCAATATCTCGGAATCATGCCTCTGTTCCGTTCGATGGCACGAACCTTTCCTGAAGGTGTGATGCTTCTTTACTTTTCCTCAGATAATGCCTAGACAATGTGTCGCGAAGAAAGAAGCGCTGAATTCTAAGCAGATGAAACAACATTCATTCTAATGAACCTTCAGAAGTAGGTGATGGAATCTGATAATAAGATGGCATTTGTAGACTTAAGAAGGTAACCTTTGGTCTTCCGCATCGTACCATTTCGTTGGAACAAGCACTGAGATAATTCAACGGATTCGAATGACATAATTAAATGGTGTTTTGAGATTTCAAACGCTGCATCAGGGGAAGGAATTTTCCCGGGACTATGATACCAAATGCAGCTAGCATTGAGGGACATCAGCAGTGGTGAAATTCTACCTAAACATGGATTCATGCGAGTTTTCTAAGGAATGGGACGAATAGCGATATCAGGAAAATGTTTTGAAATCCATGCAGATCTTCGCTGATGGAACCTTATCCTTCTATTACATTTGAGATTCCAGGTATAAGTAGATGCTCTGTACGAAAATCAGTCCTCTCGCTAGGGACGCAATGAAATTTCTGTAGCGTACGGGATTATCGTGTAACGGATTTATCGGTTTAAAAGTTTTGGCTGAATATTTCTGTTGCAGAATCGACAATTTTGAGTTTGTCTTGCATCTGTTTCGGAATTATTCACTGCAGCTCCATTGAATCGAATCTCATCGTAGCATTCCAGAGATTTGTTGAATGAATGGTGGATGGCCAGAGCAGTTACATGAATCTTCAAGCTCATCGCCGTCTTCTGACTGCGCAAATGGGCTTATTGCGGTAATCGAGACTGTTGAATGAAAACTGCTCGTTCGGTATTCGAGAGCGTTATGATGGAAAAGTGTCGTTAACTGCTTAATGGATGAAAAGTAATGACTAGGATCGAAGATTACAAAAATGCAAAGATAATTTGTTCTCATAGATGAATTACTCGCGATATGAACAAGTAGTGCGAGGTGCGGTTTTTGGGTGATAACTGAGGAATAGCGGTGGCAATAATATGCAGAGGAAGTAGCTGGTGCGGGTAAATTGAGACTGAAAAACGATGGAGTAATTAAAAATGAGGTGAGACGAGCTGTGGTAGACTAGGTGCATGCGCATGATGATGGGAGATGTCCAGCAAATTGTGACATCAGAGGTGACCTCCGTGTAACCTCGTTTCCATATCGCATCCCACCGCTCGTGATGAGCATTCATTCGATTCAAACATAACATACATATAAAACATCAAATCGTGAAACTTGCAAATGATTCGGTTTGAATTACATTTCGCAATTGAGTGACCATCTGATGACCTCTATATGATCTTCAGAAAGGACTGATCCGAAAACGATGGTGTCCGTCTCTCAAATATCACTCGTTTAATTCATCATTTTTTCATATCTCCTTCGCAAGCAAAAACATTCACTCAACACTGACATTGCTCTTCATCCCTCCATATGAAACGTGAACTAAACTTTCGTGCATGTGAATCTATCACATTAACGACTAACCAAACGTTTCATGCAAAACGTTTCATTCGCTGACATATCCATGAATGGCTCTATACCTTCCACGTGCAATCAAATGCAAAGTGATTTCCGGAGCAGTTACCTCCCAGATGATGAAATGTTAGCAATCATTCAATTCGAACTCCACCACTCAAATTTAATCATTGTGATGCATGACAACATCGTCCAAAATTTCACCACGATCAGGTATGAATTAGTCGGTTCTTTGATATTGAAAGCATGAAGCAATTGAGAAATGAGGATCGACGAAACAACTGACAATTGATCGACAAATGATGACAGTTCATCGTGGTCGAGAAGAGCGATCGTGTAATCATCCCTATCATTTCAATTCTATGACTTTGTCAATAGCGATTGCTATTACAAGGTCTTGGAATAACTGTGCACTTCAGTATGTTCTAATTGAAATAAAACAGAATGAATGTTCCAGCAACATTCAAC
>JAPYMA010001221.1:0-24685 GCA_035041965.1 Anisakis pegreffii | reverse complement strand
AAATGGAGAATAACTACTGACAGTAATAGGATATAATACAATATTTCTTGAGCATGATATGTTGTAACTGAAGTATATGTTCAAAACCGAGAGACAGACAATAAAGTACTCATTTGGTTGCAATCACGTCATCTGGTTCGAATTCAGATTCTTCTTCTGAACTGGATTCATTGAGCGTCAATGAACTTTGCGCCGGTAATGGAGTATAACTGAATTAGAGAATTTCACATTAATCGACGTTTGTATTCATATTCAAATGAATCTCTTTCTACTTCCTTTGGCAGTAATCAGAGTGAAATGTGATATTTGGGTTTAGGCTTAGGTTTAGGCTCATGTAGGAGAACAGGTATGTATGAAACAAATAGATAGTGAGCGTTATAGCCCAAGCCTAAACCGAAATGTAATCGATCAAGTTGATTATCGCCATTCGTTTCCTTTCCAAAGAAGGAATCTAAATTGTGCAAACCGTATCCATGACTCTCTCACGAAAGAATGCCAACTAAAACAAAAACCAATGCTAACTGTTAAAAAAATGCATAAACAGAACAATACTAAGTACTAACTCGATGTTACTTCTGGATGATGAATTCCACATTCCGTTTGCATATGTCTTGAGAATAACGCCAAACGCACAACAGAGTACCAATAACACAACCACGAAAATGTAAAATGAACCTAATCCACCAGAGCGATGCCTCATCTGAGCTCGTTGACTTGCACTCAATGTGCAGTCCTCTCAAAATGGTTAAATTCTTCTCTTCGCTACACAACAAAAGCGATTTGCTTATGCATGTACACATTCGACGATCAATACAAGCTGCTTCAGGATAAGAGAGTTCCATCAATCAACAAAAAACAACGAAACAAACCACAATGATGTTCCATTGGACTCTGCTTGTCCGTACAACATGGTCTGCAATATCCCACTGAGAAATTGCTGTAATTTGGGGCGCACGAGTCACACTGCAGTGGTCCTGGACCATGACACGTTGTACAAGCATCATCACAGTTCGTACAAACCGAATTTTGTGACTCATAATAACCAGGCGAACAGATATTCTTTTTAAGTATACAACGTGCTTGAATTGCGCTTGTATCTACAAAGGGAGAGAACATCGCATGAATCACTTCAAATTATCACTGGAATGATAGATAATTGGAGCAGTATCACAAAAACAACTAACACATTACAGCAGAAAACAGATAAATATGAATGTGTCTACAGGGTTTTGAAAATTTGTTACAAAAATCATAAACTCTAAATTATGTCGTCAGATTTATATTCCTTTTTTCGAAAATGCATCTATTCGTGATGAATTATGATACTAATCGACTAAATGATATGATTGCATGAACAAATTGGTGAATGCATAAAACTCACAATCGGCTTCAAGACCAGGAGGACAATTGTCAACGCATTGCCTGTGATCAAGATGTGCATAATGATCAACATCGACCAATAATTTAGCACCAGGACACGTTTCACATTGTTCCGCCTTCGTGCAACTTCTACAATTTGGACTACACGCCCCACATTTATCTCCTTCAACGAAGTAACCTTCATCACAGTGCGATACACATCTGTAACACAGACACATAAACGTTTACATGAGATAATCAGCTACTGATATAACAGATGCATCACGCAAGCTTCAACAACACAATGTAGATATGAATAGCTAATTGATTAAAAAAAACTGCACATGCAAATTGAACGAATAAATGGAATATGAATGCAAATAATATACTTGAAACCAGCTCGATTTCTCAACGACTGAGTAAGATGCTTGCATGCAAAGCAGCTGACCGCTGAACGTGATTCACTACATCCGACACATTCCGGATGGCAGTCTGGTGCTGAACGCAGATCGCCGAAACTGATCGTTGCAGGAGTTGGCTCGTTCTGTAAATTATATAAACACGGTGCATTCATCAACAACACTTCCACGTTTTTTTGAAATACCACACAAAAAAACTTTCACTCATCCCTTTACCACCGACATGTTAAACTGTTGTGAGTTTTACGCTTTGATTAAGTTCAATATTGTGATTATGACTGAGCTATAAGAATTGGTTAGTACATGACATTTCAACAGATTGCTCCATTCACATGCGAATCGAATCAGTGAAACGAATCGAAACCTATCGCTACCTTACTCTGAACATCTCCATCAAAACACATCCTCAGATGATCACAAAGAGACTTTCTTCCAATGTATACAACTAAGATAGAACTACTGAAATTACCGATCAATTGATGCAAAAACTGGTCAAAATAACTTTCGTGTGCATTCGAATGAGCATTGTAATGCGTAAGTGTTGCTTAATCATCAACTTATGCTAGCCATGAGCTATCTTTTAAACACAGAAGCACCTATTTGATCTAAGAACAACTCCATTATTCGTCTAGCATCTATTTACATGCGATGTTGTAACATGATAATTTATGTTACGAATTCATCGCACAAATTAGTTGTTGCTCACCACCACAAATTATTGCAGAAAGTATACAGCTCTTGGTAATTTTACCAATTTTTGGAAGATGGAAAAACATTAAAAATTACTTATTACTGATACAGCAGCTAAAATTGTTCTCAATTATGAGAACAATTTTATGTGAAACGATATTAAACGATCAAAAAATTATCCGACACTCGGAAGGTATTTTCAGTGAAAACGGAAACTGAAGGCAGAAAAGAAAATGAAAATTTCTGCATCATCATCATTATCATCAACCCTCCGATGCAACACAAAAACACCATTCGATGGCGCTCAGTGATCAAATACCGTAGCAATCATCGGTAAAGTAGTCAATTTTTTTACAGCTCAGTGAAAGTTCAACTCATGCATGCAGTATCGCTTTACAGACGTTTTTGTTCGAAGCTGCGCGATTCTGTCTCATGCTCACAGAGATGCGCACGTGTTAAAAGATGTCACATGATGAAATCATCCATCATGTTCTGCTGGCATGGAGGATGGATGGCATAGTTGAATTAAAAGTAAAGAGCGAGAAATAGAGTACACTAAATAATGAAGATCGATTGTTTCAGATGTTTTCTTTTAAAGAGGATGAAATATTTTTAAAGAAACTTTAAGAAGCACTTTTCCGAAAATTTTGATTGGCAACGACCACTCTAATTCTCCACTTATCTCCAAAGTCCCAAGACTTCCGTAGAAAGAAAAAAGTGGTGATAAACAACGATGATTTTTGCACCAGTTGAAGTCTATTTCTTTCACGACTATTTGTCTCTGCACCTCTTTTTTTCTAAATGATATTGCTTCCTAAATTTGCCATACTTCTGAATGATTGCTTTATGCATTGTTCCACTGAAACTGGAAATAGTCCATGTTGCCAATGAAGAACAAGACGTCATTTGAGAGGAGCGGAACAAACAAATTCATTTACTATCAGAAAAAGTCGTTCCAGAGTATGAATACTTCCAAACATGTAAGAACCTCTGCAAAGAACTGCTCATTTGAACCGAGATTCCACAGTATCCCAAAACTGGACCCATCATTCGAAAGTGCTTATTGATCGCACACTACACTCCAATATACCACGTTTCGAATCATGTTCCCATCTCGATATCGGTTATACCGAATACATTTCAGCAATTGTTACAATTCAAAACTGTCGTATAATGTGAAAATCATTCATTTAATGCCAACGAACTGATCCTTGAGGAAGGAAGTGATTTTGTTGATGAAAGATTACAGCTTGTGCTTTTGCTAATTGAACAATTTCATTTGTTTAGAGCACAACGAAGTGAGGACCGAAGGCCAAACGTTTCATCAAACCGTCCTAATAACTGATCATCTCCCTCATTCATCTATCTGAACCCTGAATCTTGAATGCTGATTGTGTGTTAATCGATGAGCACTGTTCAGTTATTGAAATCCAAATTTTCGTAGTATATTCGAGTTGTAGATTGCGAAGAACAAAACACAACGAATATGGGCAAAATTTATTGATAATGACATGCATACACGAAAGACGTTCGAAAAACTGATGAAGAGAACAAAACATGAATACATTTGACTCTGAGGGGCTTATGCAGTTAGACATGCACAAATACGTATTGTTATAATAGAATAATGCGGTGATGACTGAAAATGAACGATGATAATAATAACGCATGCACCACTCGCATTTACAATAAAACCTACTCATTCATTCACTCATTGGAACATCCCTCATAGACCTAGTCAAGCCAATCACTTTGTCTACTTATGAATGACTTTCAACTGCTACACAATAAATATCGAAATAGGCTTTAATTCACATAATCACCGATATGATTAGATGAAAACGAAAAGAAAAAATGCTAAACAGAAAATGCGAAAAATTATTCGAAAGTAAAAAGATATGCAATTCGTAACTTTCTCAAGCTTAGTGGAAGAGTATGAATGAATTATGTCAAGAAACGTTCAGCAAATACTAATCTAAACGAAAAAGAATGCTTCAGTCAAGTTTCATCAGTAACATTGTAAATTCCAAAAAATTCACTTCCGAAAGAAACAGTGACACGCGAAAGAAATCGACACATCATCAATGAAAGAAGTTATTCACGAAAAATGCAAATGAACATATGAAAATGCAGACGACAAATACGAAATATGAACAACTTAAATGAATAGAGCAGCTTGATGGATGATGAAAAAGAATTAATGACGGTCATAAGAATGAACATCTATAATATTGAGTATGAATACACAATGAAATTTAGCACAAAACAATAATTACATCAAGTTCTTGTCGAAGCTATCAACAATAGGCTCCTTAACATCTACTTGAAAGCTGACTGAAATAGATAGGTTAAAATTAGAAGTGATGATATGTTCTTGAATAAGTGCTCATGTAAGGAAGTGACAGTGACAATAGGTTACACCTTGGTAGTAAAGATTAATTAAGAGGAAGCACATCAAATTGAGGGCTATAATTTTCAAATGAAGAAAACAATGAAAAATACAAGTGAAGAGAACGACCGAAGACCTAAGGTCACTTCGATGAGCATCACTCTGATTGGAACTACCAAAAAGTGAACACACCAGTCAATAAACACGAACAAATGATCGTAAAAATCCGATAACAATATTTTTCCGACCTCTCTGAAATAAACGTTGATTGAATGAGACAACTTATGCTAAGAACAATTCCCCTTCAGAAACGAACGCATCGCTGACAGAGATTTTATATTCTGCGGGAAACGGACAAGTTCAGCATTATTCTAAGTGATGTCGGAGATTAAGGCGGGGTCGAAATGGAACTTACGTCCACAAAAATATCATTATCATCGGAGTTTCACGCACACAGACAAACAGAAAAAGATGCTGGAATAATACTCTGCATTGAAAGAACTTCGCAACAGAACGATTTTTTTAGCGGATGATGTTTTCGTCTTTCGAGGAAATGGCATAAATCTGATGAGGTAAAAGGTTTACAGAAACAAAAAACCAACTGCAGAAAGTTTATTTTTACCTCGTTTACAAATTTATGAGACTATGATTCGAAAAGAAAACAATTGATTTGTTTAATATCATACTTTTGCGTTCTTTAATCAACTGGACACAACAACAGTGTATTGTTTACAGACATGCAAAAGAAAAGAAAGATGATGAACGCAAACAACATCTCTTTTCTAAAACAGTCGCAAACTCGCCTCTCACAAATCCAAGCCAAAACGATACGAGTTGATTTGTTTGAGATAATATTTGTAGAAATGGCAAGGAAAACAAACAGAATTAAAAATTGGTATAATTAAAATTAAGAGAGCTTAAAAAAATACGAAAATTTCGCAAAGCCCTCAACTGACATGGTACACATTGACCGACAAATTAGAATTACATCTCAACTAAGAATAGGTATCTGTAAAATGAAGAAACGCCAATAATGAGCAAAGATGAGCAAAAATATAATATTCATTCATACCGGTACTTGGATACTTCAATAACCAAATATCACATGGAGAGATAGATGAAGGAAGAGATTACAAATCGGATTGAATGAATTGATTTTATGAAGAAATCAACTGAAATGAAATACTATATGATGAGATTATGATTAATCAAAAGTCATCGACATATCATCAAATGCATTGACTCCCCATCACTTTCACAGTGCTCGGAGAGATTAATTTTATGCAGTCAATTAAATTAACACTTCGAAACGATCAGCTGACTCGTACACTCAGTGAGCACACTGACAGCAATTCCGTGCAAAAAAAGTCACCTTGTGAATGTTGTTCTCTAAAACTGAGCGATTACATGACTCATTTTCAAAGCATACTGAGTGGAAGTGCAGAGGATTGCTAACTCATTGTGGTCGGTTGTTGCTGGAATGTTTGATGAGTGAGTGGAGCAGCACTGTGAATGATAATGATCAGAAGCCAAAGTATATGAAAAAATTCTGATGAACAAACAAAAAAAGAGGACTGACTATGAATGAATAAAGAAAGCAATAGCGATTAACTGTTTGCGTCGGTGGTAGGTGACATGGGTGGAGAGGTTAGCTGACAGCCGTGAGGCACAACAGCTGAAGCACGTCTGCACGCGAATATTGCAGCAATTGCGATTAGTAACAATATACTCACTTGAAGCACAACCATCACGAGCGGTAACGAAATCTGCAGATTACTGTGTCGACAATTTCACTTTAATTAACCGTCTCATCAAGCACTTAAAATTGACATACACAAATCAGTGCCCCTAATCAGTAATATCGCCAAATCGCCTATCAAATAAAAATGGATGTGTGTAGAAAAAACAGCCGAAAAAAATGAACTGAAAACAATCTGCTAATAGAATGAACGAATTTGGTTACGACAACTGATTTAATGAAATGATATATATATATATATATATATATATATATATATATATATATATATATATATATATATATATATATATATATATATATATATATTATATAAGAACACTTGGACTTGAATGGCAGTTGAAATACCAAAGAGTTGGGTAATCAGATAGTAGAAATAAAGGTGTGTTTCGAAATGGAATCCGCATTATGTTGCTGCATTAAACGCTTCTATGAAAAGTGTCCATCCAAAAACTGAGACAGCTTTGAATGATGTATCACAACCTTACGTGCTTCAGATAAAGATCACTGCAAATGCCTCAAACTAGCATAACAAGATTTGTCACGCTAAAAATAAGAATAACTATTCCTCTGTGCGCAGTGAATGTTGGCATAACAAAACACTCAATTTGTATTCACATAACTAAACACAGAAGGCGAAACATCATTTACGATACGTCGTCAATCATGCACGATAGGATGATACAAATCGATTATTCCAAATTTTCAGATTAAAAACAATCGATTGAAATGTAAAAAATGAGGAAAACAAGGGGATGATATGAATGAAGAACGATAAAATCAGTAGAAGAGTGAAAGCGTTGATAAGGATGGGAAATCTCGATGGGAAGTTGATTTAAAGCATTGCTGAGCTGATCATTGCTAAGTATCTTTGAACTGGAACTGAAGTATGAGACGTTCCTCCAAAACAGTGCTCCTCCAATCCACTAAATTCATATTTCGTCTCCAGTATAAGCCTATTTACTACATTTGTCATGTTCAAAAGCCACTGAATTACTCTCAATTGCATGTAATTACCACTAAACTACACGTTCAGCGAGTAATTGAAGAAATAATTTTGCTGAATGTGACATTTATAAATTGATGGTCAGATAAACATCTATGTACGATCAGCACTACAGTTCGAGCAAATGTCGACCTTTCACTGCAAAAAGAAAAGACTAGAAATGATGCCGACTGCAGAAAAACGAAAACACTCCCAAGTTCATACCACTTATCATGAATTCACAAAATGAATATTTTAGATAATCCGAAAGCGCAAACGAAGAAAGTGATTTGAAAAACCTTTGAAAATGGAGTCCAAAAGTGAACTACAATTAAAATAGCTACACCAGTGAAGCCCAAAGCAATCGATTATCTGATTAGTATGTTAATGTGCATCTGCTCAAAAAAGGCTACTTAAATGAAGGTGAATGCACATAATTCATTTATATGCAAAATTCGACTGATGCGTCCGGTGCAAATTCAATTGGCAAAATTAATAATGCCGTAATGGACGATGACAACGATAAGAAGCAAAATAACGTGAAGCACAACGACGAAAGAAAAAATATTCTGTATTATTTAAATAACACCAGCTGAATACGCTTAAAAGAAAAGTATACATATGTAGCTTTCAGAAGAAAAGTCTAAACCATTTTTTGCTCAATTGGAATGTTGAAAATTATTGATGTTGAAAAAGAATGCATTATTTTCCTGCGTGCCATTTCAATGTAATTTTGATTCAAGTTCACTCTAAAATAACTGAATTTGAGATAGAGACAAACAAGCGATGTCAACGAAACTAATCCGATACAATACTACTCTCACTGAAAGACACTAATTACAAAACTCATAATCAGATCAGTGATCAAATTTCATTGAGTACATACACGTATCAATATGTGAAAAATGAGTTCCAATTTTGAGATTGGTTGTTCATTAGAATCAATGATAAGTGAAGAGATAGCTGCTGAGATTTTTTAGGATTGAAAACACTTTTAAAATCAATTAAAAATTAAACAATTTTTGAAAAGAAAGAGAACAGTTCTCATGATAAGGTGCACGCACATATACGTTTATAAGGCAAAAAAAGAAATGAAACTGAAACTTTTAATAGAGATATTAAGATACGCAATAGAAAATTATATTTCATACATTAACTATACGAAAAAATTGCAAAAAAAAGACATTCGAAGAGTAAAAACCTAATGAAATTACAAGATGGTAATGATCTTCTAGGAGAACAAACATGCATTTTGAAAATGATCAAGCAACACAAAATCAAACAATTGATTGATTTTCGAAAAAAATGTATTTCTTTTATGATCAGGCAAACGTAGAATGATTCAACAAGCCAAATCGAAATATTCGTTGTTTGTTTCATTCATCACATGAGAGAAATTGAATTAATGGCCTAATCATAATGAATTATTGCTCTTAAAAGAAACGAGAAGTTAATGAAAGAAATTAATTTTGAGAGTAAATTATCAACTAAATGAAATTTCAACGACTGCGATAAAAGAGTTGAATAACAAAAGTTAGAGCCACTGTTTCTAACAGATAGATACTGATCCTATATGTAATCCCGCAAACGAATAAATGTAAAAATACTTCACTTTTAGCAGCAATTCGGAAAATCAGTTCGAGAAAATTTTAAAAAAACGATGAAACAATCGAAGAATCGAAAAACTCGCCTCTCAGAACCTAATTTAATTTCAAAAAACAAGATTTAAAAAAATTCAACACAAAAAATCCTATCAAATCGATCAACCACCAGTCTAAACAGAAAATGACGCTTGAAACTAATCAAATATTCGAAATACACAAACAAGACAGCTTGAAAGTATTCAACTACGAGATTTTAAGAATTCAAAGCAAGACTGAAAGGAAAAGCAAACGAGCTCTGTCATCAAACGAAATATAATTAATTGTACTCAAGGCGTTCAGATAAATGAAACCTAAAAAATTTAACAATGAATGATGTGATTTAAAACATCAGTATGAGCATACAACAACAACGTGTATTGAATCACTTATGATGAAACATTTCTATTTTCTAGTAGAGCAAGCTATGTGATACAACTTAGACATAAACAATGCGAATTAATCGTTGATAAAATCAACTAATTGAAATTTCGTAATCAAGCAATATAGCTTTACGGTATGTTTAGCGATGACAAAAAACACACTGTAAAAATCGCATGACTGAATGTATTGAAAGGATGAGTACTACATTTGCTCATACATATGCATATATCCAACAAGAAATGTGCTTGAAATGGAAATGACATTCGAATAAAAGGAATGGATGAATGAATAGAAGAAGAAAAAGAAAGGGAACGTGAACGAGAGCAGAACATTTTTGCAGCAACAAATAAAAAATTATTAATTTCGAAGGAAGAAAAAAAACAGGAAGCTATATTCATGCATGCATACGAAATGAAGTGACGTAAGATCATGCATAAATGACGGCTATTTTTTAATTGTTGCAACGATTATGTTCAAGCTCAGCATCATCATCATCAGATGGAAGGTGTTCGCCGATTCAACCCGAAACGATTGTTAATCTGAGCATTGGAATGCGGTCGAATGGGATTTGCCTTTATCCAGTGTCCATTCACCAAACGATGGTTGTTGTTTGCCGAATGCTGCCAGTTGGCAGCCGTACGCCAACTGGATGGATGCCATTTCGGCTGACGCAAACGCTGAATTATTAAAGTACTAAAATTGCAAACGCCCCCAAGAAAGAAAAATAAAATGGATAATGCAAAATTTCACGAAAAAAAAACCAAGCAAACTATTCACTAGTACACAGCAAAAGAATTGTAATTAAAAAAGTGAACAAAAAAAGCATCGAAATAACTTGAGAATTAAAGAGAACGAAAGGAAAACTATGGGATGAAAATGAAAAAAATCTGAGAAGTATTATGATAGCGGCAACCGGACGCTTCTCGAAATATTGCAACGTTTTGATTGTCTGAATGGATTGACGGATTGATCACTGTGATTTAATTGTAAGTAAGGTGAGTGAGGACACAAATGGAAGTGTATTAGTTCGATAGTATGCATTGAAAAGCTTTCAAAATTAATTGGATGTGCAAATTCAAAATACGATTATGACAAGCGTATTGTTAGTATTAAGCAGTTGGAAGAACTGTTAAGAGCACCTGAGAAGTAATGCGTTCTGTAGCACGACCGATTGACGTCTCAGAAAAGCCACCAGAGCTTGGCGATGCGGACGGATAACGCGGATCGTTCGGTTGTGCTGGCTCAGCTGTTCCATACAACAACAAAGACCAGTCGTGGAATGTTCCTACAATGTTAATTCAATCCGGTTTTAACGATGCTCTGGATGTGTGAAACGCTACTACTGTGAAACATTTGGCTTATGCAGACTTTGCTGATTAATTCACTTTTGGAATATTGGAAGGTGTTTTGTTATGTGCAAAACACACTCTCTTTAGAATATTGATCATCATCATATGTAATTTGAAGAAGAAAAGAATCTACTCTAAATGAGAAAACAATCGCACCTCCCATGTTCTTATCAGTACTAACTGATTCAACCATCAATGTCCAAACTCCTCGCGGATCTTCACCCCACATTTGTACAGATAAAAATGGCCATTTATGCAAACCATTCGTGCTATAATCCTAAAAATGATCAAAACTGGTTACAGTATAATAGCAGAACGAATTACTTTGAATAGACAAAATCAACCTGAGGACGGGGCGGTAATAGAACAGATGCAGTTCCCCTCGGCGAGAAGAGAGTCATTTTGAGATCACCACGCTTTCCGAAACGAACGGTAACCAGCACCTGAACATGCTCTAAGTAGAGCACCGGAGTCCCCGATTCGCATCCGCTCACTTCCAAAGAAAAGTTCAGTCGGAAATTACCCGTTAAAGGACGTGGACTGAAAACTTAATTTTCAATTAGAAAATCCTACAACTCACTCATGTCACACCAAGCAGAACTTTTATCAGCAAAAAGTCAACAATGTTATATCATCGGTAATAACCTTGGTTTTTCAAGTTTATACTCATAAGTGCACATGTGTTGTTCAGGTACGGTGACCCAAGTTTTAGCCAGCTTCACCAAAGCACCAGCATCCATAAGTCCATAACCAAACTTATTGCTGATATGACGACCGACACCATTGATTGACCAACCCGCATTGTTCAGCAACGGTTTCGCATTGGCTGTTCGTAAGACAACATGTTGCATATCACGCCATGTTAAACTTGGACTAAAATAGTTTCGTTCACTATTTTAAATCAGTAATTTATTTTTCAATTGCATTTTCAACAGCAGCAACCAAACTCTTTTATAAATGTATTGAATTGAAAGCGTAAAAAGCTGATTAAAAACAATCGCACTAGAACTATAAACATCAACTAACTTTGCTTCTAGAGCAAGTGCTATGATGCCAGCAGCGAGTGGAGCACTCGCACTTGTGCCCGTATGTGAACGTGTGCATCCGTGCGGTACATCTACTGTCACCTCCAATCAACAACAATAGTTAACATGTTCACAAACTTCAAACTGAGGCTAATCCCTGCTTTTGCTGAGGCTCACCGTGAAGCTTATCCTCAGATCTACTGTGGCCATCTCAGTTTCACGTTGAAACCTGAGCCGCAGGACCGAGACCCATTCAAATTTGATGCTACACTGCCACCTTTCATAAGCACGTTAACTAAGAAATTACCGTAAATTAATCAGATATCGAAACTGAACAGTGATAACATTTAGACTCACTATTGCAGGTTGATTCATATTGGAACTGCTGTATGTAGTTGCAATACTCGAAGGGCATTCTTCAAGATACCAAGGCCTTTTATTATCAAACGTTGCTGAGCTGATACTCAAAGTATAAACCGATGTCGTATATCCGTCTGCAGAACAGCTGTCTTGTCTGCAAATCAATTATCGTTGAACAGTCCATCTCAGTAGTATGATTATAGCGTTTGCTTGCAATGCAAATATATTCGAAGGAACAATCAAAAGAATCCACCTAGCGCCACCGTTTCCGCTTGCCCAAACGAAGATGTTGCCTTTGCCGTTACGACCTTGTTTAATACCTCGATAGAATGCTTCGCGTGCCAACGGTCCAGGTCCGTCGAATGTTTTCCCATCATCCTCAGGACCCCAGCTGGCCGAATAGATATCGATGTGATGTTGATTGAGCGATAAGCTAGCCGCTTCAACACTACAAAACGCTTCAAATAAAGCACTAATCTATCTTTGTTGAATATGATAACCCTTTAATATTATTTATCTTGAAATCACAAGCATAACCACCATTTTATAATCTAAGAAAGGTTAACAATTGAGTCAAACGCTGAAAAAGAGTTTATTTCTCGAATATAATAAACCGACGAACCTATCACTAACAGGACCATCAAGCATTCTCACACCACCGATTTTGGCATGAAAGGCCACACCAACGCCACAATAGTCATTTCCTGCTATTGCTGCTACCTCACCGGCGCATCGGGTACCGTGTCTATAACAAATTACATTCGTATTTCGCTTTTCCGTGATTCTCTCTTTGAATAAGAATGAATACAGAGCTTGCAACCTCTCATAACAGTTACGATGCGAGTATGTGTTAAAAAGAGTCCAAATCTAGAGCAGTGCTTAATTCAATATGAAATACTTCAGACAGTTCAAAATAAAGTCAACACTGTTCATCCAGTTCATTTGAACAGTTACTGCAAAAGAAATATTCCAATGTGTCATCACAAAAATCCATTTGAATACTAAAATTTGTAGAGTTGAAATTTCCATAGTTCTCGTCAACATCCTCATCCACTGTTTGAAATTTAATGAACAAACTTATTATCGCCGTTATCTTGCGGTGTCGGGTCATCATCGTGATCATTGATATCTCTGCTCGCTATCGGATCGTAATTAGCCCACAAGTCAGCATGATCTTTTTGAATACCATCGTCGAGAATCGACACTGATACATTGCGACCAGCGTAACCAAGCAGCCAAGCTTGACGTACATTCATATCAAATCCACCTACTGCACCACCAACCTTCAATTCTTTTATTCAAACAAAAATAATACCGCCCCTATTGAGGAGTACTTCATGGAAACAACGACTGGTTCATATCCCATCATACACTTCCACAAATTCTGACAGCAAATCAGTTATTAAAAATTTTCATTTCGCACCGAAAAGATAAAGATATGAAAATGCTACTCACCAAATACCACTGCTCTCTATAAAGTGGATCTTTCCATGGTAATTTAGGAATGTCTTTAGGTGATTTGAGTTCAACGACACTTTGTGCTGGGTCTGGCTGTGCCCTTCGAACGTCAGTGTGGATGTAATCACGTTTCACTCGCTTCCTATACACATCACTATTAGTTAGCAGTACTAGAGCGCCAACTGTTTCCATGGTGGAAAAATAAAATTCTAAAAATCGCAAGTGCCAGTTTTCGAAAAGTTGCTATTTGGTCTAAAACAATCCGTGTGGAAAATCGCTTCAAAAAACAGTTCGAAACAGTTAAATTATTTTTTCGTCTAAACCATCGCATTTCGACATTTTCTTAATCTCAACCAGCAAAGCGCTTCCTTGTTGGCTAAAAATAATCTCATTAAAAAATTAAGTTTAAAGATCACTGAACACTCAGCTGCCATAGCTGGAAAAACCATTTGACCCAACCACTTACCGGACTAAATTTTTTGCACTGAGACTTCACACAGGCTATTCACAAACTAAAAAAAATATCTCTTTAGCAACGAAACAATACCTTGGCCTCTGTTCTTCTGCCCATTCAACAGCTGGGTGATCTTTCAACCTCGTCATAGCATCACGTTTATGTCGCCTTGAGCGTTTCTTAGTGTCGTGAAGGAAATAATGTGAATCAAGGAATGGCTCTCCCTGAACAAATGCGATACAGAAATTAGGACACAATTAATCGTGCACAGGTTAATAATGCTTTATTGCATCATATCTGCACATGATACGGTCATAAATATAGCTAATAGGAGAAAATTAAATTTGTGCAAGTATATTATTGTATTACCTTCGTCATGAGTGATAAGCTATTACAATAATTGATAGAGTCACATCACTCAATGTCTGGCTGATCTACCTATAATATTGCACTACTAAAACATTCAGATATTTTCGAGAATAACGGCAAAAACATCCTACTCACCCTAACTTCCATTCCATGTTGAGCAGCAATTTGTCTTGCCAATTCATCGTCCCGTTTTGCAAGCCTAATTACTGTATGTATTGGCTCAACGCATTCAGTATCATCTCGACTACATAATGAGTCGTGCTCTATTGAGATGGCACTTCCAAGAAGCAAAAATATTAAAAACGTCCTCGCTAGATGCCAAACTAACCTGAAATTGAACTCTATCGTTTAATTTAGGAAAGCGTCTTTTTCTTAAATATGAAACTGACCTTAAGCTGTTTTGTTTTGATGCATTCAGCCTAACAGATTAATCGAAATGTTTAAAAAACAAAAACGAGCAAATTCAACCCTCAACCTGGTCAAGAAGTGTGATTGTATCAAAAATTTCCTCAATTCAGCTTAATTTGTGAAAGAACTGAAATTGCATCAGCCTTAACGAAAAACAATAGATATTTGGGTTCACCATTAGAGACCTAAATTTCGAAAAAAAAATTTTTTTTTGAAAAATTTGGCCTCGTTTGAGGAATATGGATGGATAAGTTCAAAAAAGGACTATTGAAATCAAACAATGCGCTGAGATTACAGCTGATAAAACCGAGCATAGCATATGTCATATATCTACAACACTCAGCAAATATTCAGACGTGTTAAATGGCAGCAAATATTTGATTTAGAAGGACGACACTCAGACACTTATTATGAGCACATTCGGCAACGATGTTCATCGAGCATTCACTTTTTGAACATCAGTACATTTTAACACAAAAATGAAATGTGTTACTCATTTTTTTTGGAAACAACAAAATCGATGATGCTCATCACAAAAAAAAATATAATTCAAGCACTACTCAATCATTGTCTCGCTATCCCTAACAACCTCACGATTTCAACGAAGAAATATTTCTTCCTCTTCACAGCATCACAAATCACACAATCGATCATTAGTCAATTAATTAAACAACAAAATTACTTTCTTCAGAATAATTTCCTCATTGCAAAAACAAAAAAGAAAGTGTGAAAAGAAAACAGTGCAGTAAACAACAACAATGAACGTACCGCTTCGCTGAGACGGAACAAACAACAGCCAACATCGATAAATGCGCTTAAAATGCGAGCAGAGAACTTGTAAAAAAAAAACAACAACAACTTCTTCTTCAATTAATTACAACCAATCCTTGCGTTCGTCGCAAGAACAGAGAATAATCAGTATGCCACGTGTATTATTGACTGACTTTATGATAATAGTGTGATTAATGAGAGAATATCAGTTACTGATGCATTATGCACATTCAATGAATGAAGAATTAGCGTTCAATTCTTTCTTGCCGTACAACTTTCTGATCTCATCAAAACGTTAAAGTTTTTATTTTATTGATTCGGCGCAAATACTCCCTCAACAGAATGACGATGATAACGTAGTGATATTTTGTAGTTGGTATTATTGAGAGCGCAGTCGTCTGTCGTCAATGATCAGCGCAAAAAAAGATGGATGTGATGATGGTGATTTATAATGAACTGTGGAATAATCGAATTCAAATTTCGCACTCCTTCTTCTTCGACCGAACTGATGATGATGTGGATGAACGGTGCTCGTTCTTATATGTGCTTCTCTTCTTCAAGCACTTCAATTCTTTCGTTCTCTCGACGACGACAACAGTCGTATCTGCGCCCCTCGCGTTAAGGGCCCTGAAGAATTTTTGTTTGATATCTTATTATTACATCTCATCATCTGTTCAACGACTACAAATCAGCGAACAATAAAACAATCTGATACGAGGATAGCAATTCAAAATTGACATTAAGAAGCAGTGAATTATAATAAATACTGATATTTTGATGGTGTGTCCACAACTACGACCGATAAACAAGAGCATACCAAATTATTGAGGATTGATTGACTCAACAAAATACTCCGCAAAATGATCAAGATGCATAATGATCAAAAATATTATTGTTTTTTGCATGATATATACGTTTACTCATCTGTTCAAACAATGAACCACATTACATACAATACACGTTAGGCTTTCAGCATATTGCTTTTGTGTTATGACAATTACGTGCTTGTGACTGAATTCAGTTCTGCTCAACAATTCATCTGTGAACACAGCAAGTTGGCTCGATTGCGTTTCACAGCTGCGTCACTGCTTAAGAGAGATAGACAGATGCATGCTCATTACTAGGCTCAACTAAAAACAGACTACTCGTGCTCATTATTCAAAAGATACGATAGCTGGTTCGAAAAACGATAGGTGTTAACACATTCGGTTGTAATTCGCCTTTTATTACGCGTTTTGATGACTAGTCTTGTTCTAAAACTGCGGAAAAGAATTATAATCTGATCTAGAATGAGTCCACAGAATTACCGCCCCATCCCACTAATATGAAAAATCAAAACCGCAACAAGATCGAAAAATTATTTCACGATTGTTAAACAATTCTCTGCATTTCAATACGGTTTTATCAACGGACACACAACAGGGGAAATCCATTAATTAGATAACATATCAAGAATGATTGAAACGCTAAGGTTAAAACTTTAACAACATTGTATTGGAAATATGAAGACTTTATAACAACATTATAATCATTTATATTGATGAACACAGCATTTTTCAAAAATTTTCACGAAAAATTACTGCATTTATAAATGAATCATTAATAATACGACATTTATTTTCATTACTACGCCCAACTAGAAAAATTGGGCTAAATAATCTACCAATCCATTAAGTGGGTTCATATCCACATTACCAATTTCCAGGAAAAAGACTAAATTATTACTGTCTAAAAAGCTGATCCTAAATGTTTTATGAATCAATGAAAGTTAAAAAGCAAATTTTCAGAAAAGAAACTGGTAAATGACATCCAAATGTAAAATCTCAGCTTTTTTTGCTGGAAATTACTGAAGGAGACTGCTTCCAGTTCGACTGAACATTCTATTTGCACTTTTCTAAGCTCTAACTCTATCAGTGAAATTGTTGATATTCTATTCGCATCAGTCAATAAAAGTTTGCATTAAAAAGAATTGAATTGGCTGAAACAAACCAATCCATTCATACTGATTACAATGGACAAGTCTGCTTCGGCTTATGATCAAAGTGGGCTGCTACTGGAACGAACTGTGGTCGTGCACTAAATTATTACAATTAGTTATGTCTAGTCCAATGGATTCCAAAACGAACTGCATGTGAAATGACGAACTGAATGACGTCGAAAAGTTGCAGTTTTAAGTGCTGCGCAGCTAACGAATACAAACTAGCAGTGAGATTCAAAGAAGAACATGCACATGAAATAATATTCTAGCTAGTGTCAAACATGTTTATACAACTTCAAAGAAGCCATGCTAAAAGATAGCTGGTGGACAATACGAGCCACGGAATGGCTCCTGCTTGGACACAAATGTCATCTGCGAAGACTCACTGTATGTAATCATAAGTTCTGGAATTACGTACCAGGCAAGACATGTAAAGAAATGTCAACATACGGGGACAAATCGAACAGAATATTATTGTTAATAGCACTAATTTCGTGAGAATACTTCAAACAAGTGTTGAATCGATAAATTCGTTGTTTCGAAATCTTCCAACATAATGAAGAAATTTAACGAATGGGTGAAAAAAATCATGTTTGGAATTTCAAAAAAAACAACAAAAAAAAATCATGAAATACATTAAGTGAAATTTCTCACGATCCATCTAAATAGAAAAGGAAAAGACGGCCATTTCAGATTAATACATAACTGGATCATTGCAAAGATTCAGGGTGTGAGGCTTGAAATGAAAACCAAACACAGTTCAGATGGAAATAGAATAAATACGTTGCCCAAGCGTGAATGCCGTTCACATAACAAGCCCTATTAATGCGAAAGTCTCCGTGCGCTACTATGACACGATCTGTCCAACGCTCAAATCTTGACTAACATTATTCCGCTCACTAAATTCCTGTTCTAGCACTTCAATCGATTCGAGACATTTCGACAGTAACTATTGCATAGTTTTGACCATTTTCAATCAACCTATCATATTCGTTGAATTTTTGCGATAATTCAGCTGCACTATCTTATCTCCAGATTACATGTCGATTATTCTTTGCATGGTGCGATCCCGGGACCCCGACTTTTGAATCGCGATCCCAGGATTTATAGTTTGGAAAATGCCGGGATAGTGTGATTTGATAAGAAGGCACATTAAACAATTTCGATGATATACTCATCCTGAATTGCATACCAATCATTCACATTGCAGTTGACATGCCGTAATATTTGTTGTTTATCACCCAATGGCAATCATTTCATAATAGCACCACATCAGTTTTCTCTCTCAGAAAACGGTGAACAAGAATGTCATCACTCTTGTTCGTTCTTTCGTTATCAGTGCTGTTTTGTCTTCCGTTCATGACTGTTATGAAACTCGCTATTGAAACATGCTCGGCATTTTGCAAATACTGATGTCGAATATTTTCTAGCCCTCAGAAGCACAAAAACGAAAACGTCCATTGAGAACCACTTCAATTTGGAGTTGGTAGGATACTCGTTTGGAATCAGAGTCACGTCAATGCAAATTCCTCATTGACATAACACTGTTAAAGCTGCTATTCCTTTATTCACTGCCTTTCGAATTCAAAAGTCTGCAAGAATGACCAATTGCCGTTTGTTTTCAGCATTCATTATCAGTATTTTCACAAGCAATGATCCTTTATTATGTATGCCTCTTTTCTCAAGAATAAATTCAGGCTACTGAATAGATTCCAGCGCTTTTATCAACTGAAACCGTTAATGTTTTATACTTGTAATCAAAATTTGGGGATTATTTTGTGCAAGTGGAACGGACCAATTCGTTTTTGTTTTTTTGTTTTTTTTTTTTTGATAACGACAGAAACAAGTTTTGAGTTAGGTGCGAACCTTTAGAATGGATTGTTTATACAAATTAAAGCTTATTGTGGTGAAATGGAACAGAATTGGTTGTCGAGAATAACAGATACAAATAAATGCTCCACTAATGAAGTGACATGCAACTACTACATTCAAGCAAACACGCACGGCTGTAATAATTGGTGAATCACAGCAATTCTTTGTGGTATAATGAAGATAATTGAAAAAAGTTCCCAAGGATAACATATGATCATTGAAGACATCAAAATACCATATAACAATAAATTAAAACAGTCGAAAAAACGCTCCCAACCAATACGAAGTTAACGACTTTAAGTAATTCCGTATGATAAATATCGTCATATTACTACAACAGCTTTTATATGTGATGCAGACATTCAAAAACTTTGCTATCATTTGAAAGTGATGTAAATATCATTCGCTGAATGCAATGAATCAGTTGAAGATTCACAATGATTTCAGCAATTCCAATAATTGTTTCACACTGCTTCAGTTTGATTCACATGCGATAGTGACGAAGCTAGAGCTGATCGATTCTGAACAACTACAAGCTTACTTCCGATTACTGATATTGTTTGCTTATTATTTAGACAGATTCAAGAGGAAACTGAGAAAGACATCTTGACATATCAGGCATATTTCAAACCGTACACTCGATCGTTAAAATGAAATGTTGAGTTGAGATCAACGAATTAAACACCAAAAAAACCAAAAGAGACTCGCTCAGAAACACACTAAGATGTAGGATATGGGGTTGACAATCCGAACAGATGCACAGAGATAGTATTGGGATTGTTGTCGTTATTATTCGTACTAGATGAATATCACTGAATAAATTTCAGTGTAGTGCTGATAAGAATTAAAACAAAATAAATGTATTTATTCAAAGAACAAATCTGAAAAGAGGACACTGCACTAGAGAAGATACGAGAACTGAATGAATAATCACACAGTCAAACTCTTGATCAAGGTCATAAACACAGTCGTCACACAACCGCTCCTCTGATCAGCCCGCACAACGCACATCGTACATATATACAAACAAACGCTCGTTGTTTACCTCAACATACGACACAAATGAATCATGCTAATTCTGTTCTAAAGTTGTTCTGATACAAATAAGAATAACGTCACTCAATCGAGTTTTTAAACAAATATTATTACTACATCCATTAAAACAACTAAACACTAACTGAAAACAGTTTTCTTGCCCATCACTCACCATAATCTTCTGAAGTTATTAATAGTAACTGATAGTGTGCAGACTTAATAATTTTCACTGAATTTTTAAGCACCTCAAAAAGAACCAGACTGATAATGCTGTTTTTATTCAGAGATTACACTATTAATCGTCAGCGAAATTCCCGCTGCGATATACTCGTTGATCAATCTAGCAAACCCTTCTCAACTGAGTGAACTAGCTGTTCGATGACTAAATGCTGAATGGAAAGGGTAGGTAGGTGAGTTCAAAAAATGAACTTCAAACTGAACGTAATTGGCGATGTAATTTAAACGATAATTTCATAAAAATTAAGGCCTTAATAAACTTGTCTCGTTCGGTCAATATGATTCACTCAATTATACGTCTAAGCAGGCTGATTGATGCTTTCATTACAATTATTTTACAATACTAAATTCATTCTACGGTCAATCATCAACACGTCATGGCGAATGACCAGATCAATTGCAATATACGTCTTCGTGAATGCAATTCATTCAAATATCACTACTTATAGTCATAATTTAGATCTAGATGATACTCATCCATATATGAGCTGCTGCTGCAGGTCACCATTAGTTGGCATAGTACAGTGCATTTTTATTTTCAGTTTGATTGCTCCAAAAATTGTGGTGATAAACGACAAAAACGCCGACAGAAGGATGTCCGAGAAATGTGTTTATTGAATTTATGACAGCTCGCTCACTGAACGCGATTGAGCAACAACAGATCATGAGCATCTGATTAAAATCGCTCGTGAACGAGTGCTGATCGTCAACTGAGAGCACACATTCTGAGATGACGTCGTGAAAGCATAAAGTGATTGTTCAACTGGCTCAAGCAGTCACCAGATCGTTGGCTGCATGATCGCCTGCCTAGCCGCCGAGGTAACGGCATTGTTTAATACAGTTTCTGATCTCTGTGTACATAGACACGATAATGAAATTGTCCTATTCTAACTCATAAAGCTGGATGATTTTACTTGTCACTATGAACTGTCTGAAACGAGAATAAAGCACAAAACAATATGAATACAACGATCCATTTGAGGATGCTTATCACAAACAAAAGCAAGAGACGATCCGCTCCATACAACAGCAGTGCAGAGAAATGGAGATAATTAAATGCAAAAAAAAGAATGAATATCGAACAGAGTGAAATGATCGTACAGGAATATAAACCGAACGAATACATTGAAGACAGTAACAAGGAAGAGGACGCAGAATTTTACGATTTGAAGAAGAAGACAAAATGTAAAATAAACAGATTGAGAACAACAACGAAACCGAAAAAAGGAAATGAACAATGAAAAGGCGTACAAATGAAAATGAGCATTGAAATGAGGATGAAAGGCAAATAAAAGGTACGAGAAATAAGAAGTGGTAAAAGAGCATCAGAGTTGAAATACTGGTTTGAGTTGATGATCTTGATTAATTTCAGGAGTGACAATAAAAAATTACAAATTTCAAATGAAAATGATTAAGAAAAAAACGAAACGTGATGATCAGACACTGAATGAAACGAACTGAAGGAATTATTGAACTTAACGAGTTACTGATTTTTGCTTTCTTCGAATAATTTCAAATGATTCATAATAATAATAATAATAATAATAATAATAATAATAATAATAATAATAATAATAAACTGAACCACTTTGAATTGATCATATGAGCAGTGATTGTAAAAATAATCGAAAAAAGAAAGAGAAGAGAGAATGAGATTTTAATCTGGAAATAATCATCTATTCAAAGTGGTAATAAAAATATTCACATTTAATTTGGATCAAACGAACGAATGAAAGTGAGACGGGCAAAAGAAACGAAAAACAAACGAACAAGTTCACATTTTAGGCAAGAATAACTAAGGAAAAACTAAAAAACATGCTCGCATGAAACGTCGCAAAAGATAGACCTCATCGTGACCACTTCAAAAATCAGTTACTAGGGACTTTCTTTTTGGAATATGAAAAAGGATGGCATAACATTATCAAACAAAAAGAAAGAAAGGACTCTGTATAATAAATTATGAGTGCAGTGAGTGTATGCAGTACACTCACCTTATGGCTGCAATTCACAGCAATAATTTTCTGTGGCTATTAACTAGTGCTTTTAATGTTTATTTCAATAGAAGTTTTAATCATTTTGAAATTCTTCCACTGTGAAAAATGACAATTTCAACTTGTATCAACTGAGCGTAAAAAACATTCCCTATAATAAGAACAATACTTAATACATCAACAGTAACACTGAGTTTATAAGTTCTGAGTGAACAGTAAAATGCAGAAAAAAACATTTCAAGAACATTCATAAAGATATTGCATGCATACGAAGTTGCTGCAGGTGGAATAGTTAGAGAATGGGGCATATAAATACATCTCGATAAGTTTATGACAATTTGTGCAAAGAAGATTGACAATCCTGTAACGATATTTTTTAAACCACCGTTCTGATCTATTTAAACCACCGTTCTGATCTTGAGCAAGATCATTCTATTTTTATACCAAGCGAGCTTAATTTGTTCTGTTCAGCCCCGTAGCTGCTGGCCGCTTCGGTGAACTGCTTTATCCACTATTCGTTATGCTTCATTGTGGTAAACTATTCTGTTCCAATGAGCTAAGGTCGTACAAATTCGCAGCTCATTTCCAAATTATTCGCGAAACTAAAAACAACACCAGATATCGTATACGTCCTCCAAATCGAAGACAGTAATTCAAAATCCAAGCGCCATTCATTTTCAATGAACAGAACAAGCAAAATTTTCGTTTCAATAAACTCTTGTACGATTCAATTTTTCAACTCAACAACAGAACTGTTCTGTTCTGTTCCTATCGTGAATAGAATTGAACTGTAAGGTTCTGTTCTGTTCATTTTGTTGAAATTTTCACGAACTGCCGTCTGTCTGTCCATTCCATATTAAAAACTACGACAGAACAAAGTGGAACAGTTTAACAGTATGGAAAACGTCACTAATAAAAAACATTCGAAGCAGTCAGAAAAACGACCGATGTTTCGTGCAGGTGTTCTGATCAGACGTTTTCATATCTCTCTCATATCAGCAATACTAACAGAGTGAAAAAAAAACACTTCCAGATGATTAATTCAAATTTGTTCTTCCAAAATAATAGTGAATAATAGTGAATATGGCCAGAGTCTCGTCGGATACTTCTTCTCATATATCCATTACAGCGCAATAAAACATAGCTTGAACAAAAAACAAGATGACTAATAGAGATAAAATTTCCGTTATATTTAGAGAAAAAGAAACAAAAAAAGGTTCATCACTGAATATCAAATCATCTTCCTATAATGCTGGTTTACTGAAAAAAAAGTTCTGTTTGAATGAACGCTTCAATTCAACTGATGCAATAAAAGCAACAAAAGTAACGTTCCTAAATTTCACGCATACACTTGCCAGATGCAATTGCATTCGAACACTACTGAAAAAATCGATGCTGAAGCAATGAAATCGACATAGTGCACAAATTTGCACATAATTATCCATTTTTTTCTTTTGAAAAGATAATTTTAATTAATCATTTTTTTGGGATTCTTGTTTCACAATGAATTTTTGCCTCATGTCCCATCCCCAAAAAGATTATGTGAGCAGCTCAGCTGCCTTCAAGAAATCACCAATCGAGTAATTATGCAAACAAACGAAGTTCAGTGTTTTTCTTTGTGCATAGATGTACGTAATGATGTAATAAGGTAAATTTGCGTTTGTGACATTCCTTAAGAGATCGTTTACGAATGAAATGAGGTTTTAATTCGCATCACCTCTTTCAAACTGGGAAGTAGAAATGCGTTACTGAT